>BSQZ01000065.1:655000-677500 GCA_033239005.1 Lamellibrachia satsuma | reverse complement strand
ATGCCCGCCGATACCGGTGTGTGGACCGTGTGGAGACTACGGACCATGCAGCGAGTCGTGTGGAAAGGACGGCACAAAGGAAGGCACCAAAGACTGCTGGGAGGAAGACGCAGATACTAAAGATGAGATCGTCGGTAGTAGACACGTGGTGATGTGCATCGACGTATGCTCCATTGAATGCCCATGTAAAGTATACAATTCACACATATGTTTAATTGTTGTCTAAATGTCTTGTTTCATTAGTTTAATTTTATAAACGTTGGTATATTGTAAACGGGTACTGGAACTATTATGCTTCATGGAGCTATCTTTACGAGGGATAACAATAATTAATACAAATATATCCTTTCTGAATGTTTAGTACTTGTTATTTTGCTTTGCAATGTTATATACATACAAAAGTAACATTTTCGAATACCGGTTTCCTGTTGTGCTGCTCATCAATGATTGTATCGGATAACAGGGGAGCCTGACTGTTCCCGCTGCGACTACACGAAAGGACAGATTTGGCTGCAGGACCGGAATAACTGTCACATGTACTTCATATGTGAGCCGATTGGCAACGGGCAGTACCGGATACATCACGTCACTTGCGGAGAACTCTTCTGGAACCAGCCCTACCACATGTGTGTGCCCGTCATGCCGCCAGATGCCAACTGTGTCATTGGGCCAGTTTCTCTATACATCCAGCCATCGACTCCTGCAGGTACACGAATTGATTGACATAACAACCAGTGCATTGCTAATCAAGGAGAAGGAAATTGAAATCAATAAACACGAACAGTTGTCTATATGTAAAAATATTCAATATTCTTTCCTTTACCACTGTATTGCTCGTATGTAACTCGTATGTAACATAGCGAAACGTTACTTATTATTTCCATGTGGTGACCATCTGGATATAAATTCAACTGAAACTAGTATTGCTATATATCAATGATTTATTACACTGCTGGAGCCGTAATCTCGAACGAATTACGAAATCGTAACTCCAGTTTTTCGCAAATGTAGCAGCGAAACAGCGAAACTTCACGAAATTTTCGTAAGTGCTGTTCTCGAAACATTTAAGATACTAATTTCGTAAATATGGCGTACATAGATAATCATGTTTTGTATACATATGATACGTACTTGTGTAACAGTTTTTGTGCATATCTTTTATAATCTATATGTAGCAACACAGTCACTAGACTTTAAATGTTACCATTCTATAAGCCAAAGATGAGTCATGTGTGGTATACAGCATTATTTGTCTTCATTGGTAAACACCCTTCATTGTAATCATTTAAGTATACCATCTTTATTTATATGGACTAGTTTGCAATAATTAACTGTATCACCATGACAATTATGGGACTGAAATATAGCTTCAATGGTATTGTATCATCATTGATCTACAAGTTTGTGTAAACTAAATAACACCGTCTTGGCTAATCATACTTACATAGTTGCATATGAGTTATAGTATACAGTGTACGGTGTACATTTAATCATACATAACATGACCATGTCATATAACATACCTAGTGTTGTTATTTCTTTGGTCAGAAAGTGTTGGGTCAGTGCTGTAATTAAATTAAAAAATTGAAATTATATTTGTATATTATCTATGCATTAATATTTTCAAATGTCACTGCTACATTATGTTTTGCACAGTTGTTATATTGACAAGTCACTGTTTTTTAAGTGTTCATCCATTTTGATGAATTGTCATTCATCGATATAAACTAGCATGCAATTGTAAGACGGCAAAACATTGCTTAAACGGAAGTCAATTCTAGTTACAGTAGGCGTTACAACACAAATTCTTACGTACGATCAATTTCTTCGAGAATTATTTCGCCCGTGTCCTGTAAAGGTAAATTTGAAGGTCGAAATTGGGTATGTACGACATGCGTGTCTTTTCTCAACACAACATTCCATATCCCTGGTTTCTTCACCATACGCATCAGACAAATCGTGTAAATCGCTGAAGAATATTTAACTTGATGAATAACTAAATACCAGAATAACATTGATGAATGCTAGCTTGCTTCCACCAGGGGTTGGTGTAGACACAATCCGCTAGGAATATAAAAATCGTACGTACGACGAGACATTGTTACGTATGACGGCACACTGTAACGTGCGACAGTATTAATTATTGTAACATAATACGGCGCGTTGTAGCTGCAGTTAAATCCAGTGGTGTTTACAGCTCCATGCTCCTATCAGCCATATCCTGGCGATCCAACGAAGTTCTGGATTAGTGGAGATCCACTGACGATAAGGTATTGCATCGAAGGAATGAAATTCGTCAATATGGGGGACCTGTGCGACTGTCTCCCAGACGGACCACGTAAGCACAGCGTAGCCTCGTTCTGCTCAATAATATTATCAATGCCGTGTATTTTAAGGAACCACACGATTAATGTCGAAGTTATATGAATGCTACGGTATGCACATAGACACGCACGCACGCACGCACGCACGCACGCACGCACGCACGCACGCACGCACGCACGCACATTTGTAATTAACAATATTTATTAATCGTACTATTAATATGAATGAAGCTACTAGGTGCTAAGAATCATGAATTTAACATAAACTCAGCATAATCCTATTGCATACTGATATGTTTCAAGTGATCCCGACTTGTGCCGACGATTTGCTGCTGCACTTCCCCTATGATAACCACTACAATGACGTCACTTGTCACCACGCCATTGCCACCCAGTATGGAACCGGAGTTTCAATCCGATTTGACTCAGACCGAAATGGAAACGTCGCCTGTTTCACCGGTGGAACTCACTTCGAAGTAAGCTTGTAGCTTTAAATCTAAGCGATAGATGACGAAATATATTTGTGATGCTGTTTGACAAACTGACAATAGGCGCCATTGTTGATGTTCACTCAATTCATTGATTGGTGGATGTAATCGTTGCCTCGTAATTCATTGATTGGTGGATATAATCGTTGCCTCGTAATTCATTGATTGGTGGATATAATCGTTGCCTCGTAATTCATTGATTGGTGGATATAATCGTTGCCTCGTAATTCATTGATTGGTGGATATAATCGTTGCCTCGTAATTCATTGATTGGTGGATATAATCGTTGCCTCGTAATTCATTGATTGGTGGATATAATCGTTGCCTCGTAATTCATTGATTGGTGGATATAATCGTTGCCTCGTAATTCATTGGTTGGTGGATATAATCGTTGCCTCGTAATTCATTGATTGGTGGATATAATCGTTGCCTCGTAATTCATTGGTTGGTGGATATAATCGTTGCCTCGTAATTCATTGATTGGTGGATATAATCGTTGCCTCGTAATTCATTGGTTGGTGGATATAATCGTTGCCTCGTAATTCATTGATTGGTGGATATAATCGTTGCCTCGTAATTCATTGATTGGTGGATATAATCGTTGCCTCGTAATTCATTGATTGGTGGATATAATCGTTGCCTCGTAATTCATTGATTGGTGGATATAATCGTTGCCTCGTAATTCATTGGTTGGTGGATATAATCGTTGCCTCGTAATTCATTGATTGGTGGATATAATCATTGCATCGTAATTCATTGATTGGTGGATATAATCGTTGTCTCGTAATTCATTGATTGGTGGATATAATCGTTGCATCGTAATTCATTGATTGGTGGATATAATCGTTGCCTCGTAATTCATTGATTGGTGGATATAATCGTTGCATCGTAATTCATTGATTGGTGGATATAATCGTTGCCTCGTAATTCATTGATTGGTGGATATAATCGTTGCCTCGTAATTCATTGATTGGTGGATATAATCGTTGCCTCGTAATTCATTGATTGGTGGATATAATCGTTGCCTCGTAATTCATTGATTGGTGGATATAATCGTTGCCTCGTAATTCATTGATTGGTGGATATAATCGTTGCCTCGTAATTCATTGATTGGTGGATATAATCGTTGCCTCGTAATTCATTGATTGGTGGATATAATCGTTGCCTCGTAATTCATTGATTGGTGGATATAATCGTTGCCTCGTAATTCATTGATTGGTGGATATAATCGTTGCCTCGTAATTCATTGATTGGTGGATATAATCGTTGCCTCGTAATTCATTGATTGGTGGATATAATCGTTGCCTCGTAATTCACTGATTGGTGGATATAATCGTTGCCTCGTAATTCATTGATTGGTGGATATAATCGTTGCCTCGTAATTCATTGGTTGGTGGATATAATCGTTGCCTCGTAATTCATTGATTGGTGGATATAATCGTTGCCTCGTAATTCATTGGTTGGTGGATATAATCGTTGCCTCGTAATTCATTGGTTGGTGGATATAATCGTTGCCTCGTAATTCATTGGTTGGTGGATATAATCGTTGCCTCGTAATTCATTGGTTGGTGGATATAATCGTTGCCTCGTAATTAATTGATTGGTGGATATAATCGTTGCCTCGTAATTCATTGATTGGTGGATATAACCGTTGCCTCGTAATTCATTGATTGGTGGATATAATCGTTGCCTCGTAATTCATTGATTTGTGGATATAACCGTTGCCTCGTAATTCATTGATTGGTGGATATAATCGTTTCCTCGTAATTCATTGATTGGTGGATATAATCGTTGCCTCGTAATTCATTGATTGGTGGATATAATCGTTGCCTCGTAATTCATTGATTGGTGGATATAATCGTTGCCTCGTAATTCATTGATTGGTGGATATAATCGTTGCCTCGTAATTCATTGATTGGTGGATATAATCGTTGCCTCGTAATCATATGTTTGGGGTTGTTTTTCATAGTCTGGTCGGCCTTTCTTCATAGACTGTACTGTCTTTTTCACTACCTACTCTTGTAAACTGATCCGCTGATCTCCTAACCATGAGTATTTTATCATATATAGTTATACATTCGTTTTGTGTGTTATAAAAAAAATCAATGGTGTCCTTGTGAAGATATCAGTGCGTACCTTTCTGAAATCAGACACATCAGCATGATACCTTCCGTTTCTTTTTAATTAAATCATGCTAACAAACACACACGTTTCTATGTTTTTCGCTAATTTGAAATGTAATTGTTTTGCTGTCAAATGATGTCATGCACCAAAATTATACGATGTCACGCATCAAATACACCTCGAACGTCAAGAGTTTGTAATGTGTTAAATTTGATTCTATCCCAGGTTGCCTTCCTGCGAACTTGGTTTGCCAACAACAAAGTGGACAAGTTCACTGTGTCGGTCTGGTTCAAGCGACACGGAGAGCAAGTCACTCCTCAGGGTATTGTCAACAACGGTGACTGCATCGACACGGCTGGCTTCCTGATCGGCCATGCATTGGACGGCGTAGTCGCTAACATCACTACAGAAGATGACCACGCACAAACGCCGCTTAATCTGGTGATACTTTAGCTCATTCAAACATTTAGGGTTAGGGTTTGGTTTGAGTTAGAGATATAGGGTTTGGGGTAGGGTTTTTTGTTAAGGAATTCTAACAAGTTATTTGAACTAACTTTTTAAAGTGAATTAGCCGGTTCATAGCGAACATTGTATGACAATCGAATTAGCATTTGTTAGATGTTATATTATATGTAGATATTGAAAACAATTTGAAGTCAAATTTGTTGTTGCAATTTGGTGTAAGTTTTTAATTGTGTATATTTTGTATTATCTGAGCAGTCACTTCCTTTCTTCGCATTGTTGTGAAATATGTGCGTGTGCGTGTGCGTGTGCGTGTGCGTGTGTGTGTGTGTGTGTGCATATGTATATATGTATATAGCATAAGCGTTGCAAAATACACATTAACCTCGAAACTGGATGGGAGACAGGACAGTTTGAATGTATTACCGTCAGGTGTACAGGTATCGTATATGCCAGGTGGATAGAGCAATCATTAGAGGTAAGAGAAAATTATACACTTTTGAATGTCTGATGAGAATTTGTCAACCTGTTTGTACTACCATTTATGGCGGCATATATGGCTATAATACTACACATTGTTCTAATGTGATGTTACACCTGAATTGAAATCAAATGTGTACGTAGTTAAATAAGAAAATGGTTAAACGTAAACCTATTGTTAACAGTGATTATTTGTGTAGGAATGGGGGTGCATTTTCTGTTCATCCTCCTTGTTATGATTTCGTTCAGGTACCGAGTGGCGTGTGGAACCACGCAGTCTGGGTTTACGACGGAACAGATCTTAAGTTGTACATCAACAACGTCCTGACCTTGCCAACCACTCCAATGACTGGTACGATCGGACACACTCACAGCTAAATAATATGTATAAATGTAATAATCAGACAGTAACGTAACCCGGGTGCAGAAAGTAAAGAAACTAGCCAAGTCAGCCAATCCAACCTTGTTTATCTGGAAATATTATATATCTGTAGCCGATTAACAATGGACACCCACCTTACTGCGAAGTAGCGCCCCGAAACACTTAAGTAATTACGTAACATTTGTCTTCGAAATATGTATCACTTAAGCAAACGCACGTAATGGTACATTCGACACGCTATGTTTGATTTTATCAAGCTGTCAATTTTACCAAGGTGTGTATTTTAGTGTAACTCTGACTCTATGTATGCACATATATTAATGTTCGTTACAGTTATTAGTAAAACACCGTGTTCATCAAAGTGCAGGAACACAATATAATTAGTGGCATCACTGAATGTCGTATATGGTGTCGTTGTTATTAGGCTACCTGACGAACAACGACGTACCGATGTACATCGCCAACTGCTGTGGAAAACATTTCTTCATCGGATGTCTGGATGAGGTGATTCTTTAATTTTGTAAATGTATATATATATATATATATATATATATATATATATCCCATCAACACACACACACACACAGACACACACACACACACACACACACACACACACACACACACACACACACACACACACATATATATATATATATATATATATATATATATAAATAAATGTGTATATATATATATATATATATATATGTATATACATACACATTTATTTATATATATATATATATATATATATATATATGTGTATATATATATATATATATATATATATATATATATGTGTGTGTGTATATATGTTGTGTGTGTGTGTGTGTGTGTGTGTGTGTGTGTGTGTGTGTGTGTGTGTGTGTGTGTGTGTGTGTACACACACACACACATTTAGTTAGATATCATCTCTCTCTCTCACACACACGTGCGTGCGTGCATGTGCTTGTGTGTGTGTGTGTTACGTTATGTGTAGCTAAATCTACACATTATAACGCCTAGGCCATATGTACATCTTCACTCAACCGTTTCGGTTGAGTGAACGTGTATGTTTGTACTATTAAACGTTCGTGTTTAGTGGAAGCATTTAAAGAAATCGGACTGAATGGAAAAAAATATTAATTAAAAATAAATTTGCTTTTACTTTTGTAGTTGCGCGTCTACGACAGAGCACTGAGTCCTACTGACATAAGAAATCTTCCGTAATAGGGAATTCTCAACTTCTGGAAGAAGTCGAAGAATTGTCCCATGGCCGAATGACGAGCATAACGCTATATGGAAAATTATGCACAGGGGTGCCTTAATGAAATATATTTAAAAGGGATATATGGCATATAAAAATATGTGGGTATTAAAGGTATAAAAATGAGTTGACTCCTTTTTACTGATGTTCTTTTTAGCATTCAGTAGTGAGGCAAGTTATTGGCATAATTAACGTGCTCTCTATCCAGCCCCATATTCTTATTTTCTCTGTTTATTCATTGGTTCCGCTTTCTTTCCGTCAAATTAGTAAGCATGCTTTGTTCGTCATCAGCTTCTACGTGCAATTTCCCAACATCAACAAACTACTTTGCTCTACATCACTATTCACCTTCCATACCTTTGTATCATTGACAAACGTATTTTCAGTCTAAATGGACCACTTCTCTACACAATTTGTTCAAAATGTCCAGCGTCTTGGGCTGCCTACACATTGATGCATCGGTTAAGTAAAGTATAGTCCCAGCAAAACACAAAGGTGGAATAATGCGATTTCCTTCAGAAGCCATCGTTGGTCCAATAAAGTCTTGCTAGTTAGGCTGCATTAGTAAAATTGCTATCTGGACAGCATTAGTGAAATTAAATGCCCTTTGTAAATTGTTGCTATCACAGTGGTTTTTTCCAGCAATTCTTACATGCTTTTAATAGGTTTTGTTGTTGTTGTCGTGTTTCACGGGCGGATTCACATAACTCTGTGTTACAATGAATAAAGGGGCACAGACATATCCCAGAATACTACTAAATGTCGATTTACAGGAACGATTTGTGAGCCATTTGGTAAAGTGATACCTTGTCGCAAGTGTGCGTTTAGACGAACAATATGTCTAGATTCAGCGACATAGATATTTACTCGAGCAGCTCCCGACTTGAGCTATGACGTCACAACGGGTGTACCTATTGTCTGTCGTTGACTGGCCACTGCTTTAAACTCTCGGCGATTCTGGGCCGGGTCCATCGTCATTCCACCGACACAATCGCAGCTACAAATTGACGTAACTAGTCGCCCTCGCGAGGGTGTTTAATCCACCGATTCATGCACCGCAGTATCATGCGACACCGTGTCGGTCATTAATCGCTCGTGTAAACCAGGAAAACTATTAGAAAGTGAATGGTGTTTGTTTTGAATAACATCAAACTGTAGCACTAGCTGTCATTACACGTAAAACGTGCATGTCATTGTTCGGGGATTTCAGTGTTGTAATCCAGTTATTCAATGTGACACACGTGGCAATGCGTAGCGACATTTATGACACATATTGTCTTAAACTGATCCGTGTCAACTAAGCCGGGCTAACTAGTAATATAAGTGGTCGGTCACGTTCATACAGAGGCGAGTTTGTCGATAAGAAGCGCACAGTTTATGAACAATTAAAAAGGAGAATTAATGAGAATATGACAAATTTGTCTCGCTTCCGGTTTCGGTCTCTCTGTTCGGAGAGTGATGATAGCGTTGTGATATCTATCTAAAATCAGTCAGCGTTATTGTTGATTCGATGTATTGTTTACTGATTATTTGCGATATTGTCGTTGTTGCGGATACATCACTGTTTAAATTCTTAAATTTAAATTGCAACTGCTCGCGAACAAACTTAAGAAAAAAATTAGGAGTTTGCCAGAATCTGCATATGAAGTGTAAATTGTGGCAATGATGAAATGGTGAGTGGCGCCTCTGGTGGGGTGTTAGGCTTGCGAATTAACCGTAGATTAGTGTTATATTACGCACCAGAGGCGCCACGGGTTATTTCAGGTAGCCTATGTGGACTGTGACGAAATAACTTTCGGTTGAGTAAATTTGTATTCCATAGTGGTATATTTAACAACGCACTGTGAAAAATCAAAACTATTCGTCATGAAAAGTTGGTGAAGTAGTATAATTTTTGAAGAAGGAAAACTTAAAATATGCTACGTCGAAGGTGATTCCATCTAGTGATTATTACGGGAACAATACCACAGGTGAAGTGACTATCCCTACAACCGAATTGACTACAACCACTACTAAAATTATCGCCTTTTCTGTGAGCTAGTGGGGCTGTGACGGCGATCTCGACCCCCGTCTTCCACCTGTTTGCTGGCCCAATCTCCCACCTCCCACCTCCCATCGTTGTTGAGAGTACAATCCTACCTCCCACTATTTGTTGAGGCCAACAATGTTAAAGACCAACCTCCCACATCCTGCCACATCTCCCTCCCTCCCTCCTTAGTGGCTGGGCCGAGGAACCGTGCCACGTTGCTGCATTATTCCACACCCAAACGGTAGGTGTCACCAGTCTTATCGGTAATTTGAAGCATGTTGCTAACTTCGTTTTTCACGAGGGTGTGAGCTCTTTTCTATTCCTCATGCAGTTCTGGTTGATGTTTTAGAGTTCGATCTTAGCTCAGTGCTGTTTTTTAATTACATAATTGTACCGGAACATTTTCATAGTGTGTGCATATTCAACAATACAAATTGTTACACGCGATGTTTATGTGCATGACATTTACTAAACCGCGGCTGTTTGTGCGTCCAAGCGTGAAACACGAGCAATGTAACATCAATGCTGAAATCTCTCGAATGGGATTCCTTGCAAAATAGGAGGAAGGTGGTCAACTCAACATGCTCCGTTAAACCCACCACGGCCAGGTTGCCATTCCAAAACAAAATATCTTACACCCGGTTAAGCGCAACTCCAGAAATCTACACAATGTAGCATATTACCCAGCTTCATTTAACAAAGACCGCGCAAGTACTCTTTTTGCTCGCAAACTGTACGCGATTTAATTAAATTACCATAATTTATTGTTACATATCAAATAAAAACAACTTAAAACATGAAGCATTTAAACATCTACCAGGAAGACCGATTTAATAACACCCAATTTCTTCTCACTTGACTCTGAAGGAGCGTTGAGAAAACTTATTTTCAGATTCATAGTTCATACGTGTCTAGATCAAACAAACTGTACAAATAAAAACAAAAAAATATTTCGCTGATAGTGTTGTGCACATTTCCAATGGTACATTTTTGTATCACTCGCCTGGTCTAGATTTATAAGAGAAAGGTTCCTAAATCACGTACTCAAACGCAAGATACGGAGAAACCATGCACATTTCCCTACTTTAGCTCTTATGAGATACTGTCTCAAGTTATTTACAATATTAATTTATAGAGCGGAATGAACTTGGGCCACGTTAAGTAAACAACATTATCCAAATTTCGAAATTGCATCAAGAGGATTCGAACCCCGGTCTTCGATTGTCAGTCTTACCAAAAGGAGACAAGTTCTTATGCAACGTTGCGTCCGGTAAATTAACTACAATTGCTCTTTGGAACATTCAGCCAGACCACAATAATGATTGCTATTGGTTACCTTGTTAGCATCTGTAAACACGATTACATCAGCTTGAAGAAGAGATTTGTGTACTAACTTGTTGGAGCTTCTACGATTCATTAAGAGAGGAAAGCTCATTAAGTACTCTCTTGGAAAAAGAAGACCATACAGTCTGGTATCTAACAGTATAGAAGAACAAGCGGCACAAAACCAAAGATATAGAAGAAAGGTGGGATGGATCGACAATATCAAGCAATGAACAGATCGTGGACTCGGAGTGACTGGAGAGATTATGAGACGTCAACGGCCTAATTGGCACTACGACTACACAAGAAGAAGACGTTCACATTCTTCAACAGTGCCTATTGTTGTACTAATTTATGCAGCTGGATGAACCGAGACAACGTGGTGTGGACGGAATTGCCCAAACATCGAAACGGAAGAAAGATGATACTAATCCCGGTCCTCTTGATCGAGAGTTCTGTGTCCTGATGAAGATGCTGAGCGCGGTCCATGTGCCTACCTAAGCAGAGGCACTCCGCAACAGAAACAGCAAACAGCGAGGGGCTATGTAAACAGTATCATTGATACATCAGTAATTCTTCCTGATTTTTAATCTTCCGCATGGATACCAGGACTCGTAAACCCTGCATAGATGTGCAACAAACGAAGAATGAATATACTTTGTTTCAGCGTCATTCCACCGTCTATGAAAGCATCCCTCCATCCCTCCCTCCGTATCACTTTTATTCTTCTCTTATTATATGACTGGGATAACATAAGCTAAATCCCATGTTTACGCACGTTTGTGCTATGCATTTGGCAGCGCAGTTCTAGGTAGATGGTACCGCCATCTAGCGACCACTGGTGAAAACACTCGTTCTCTGGTTCCCTGCACCCCGCTACAAGTCGATTATATTCGGCACGTACTGCATATTTTCTCACTAATCATTTGACGCCAGTGTTCTTTTACATACGCGCCACATATTGGCGGTTATTGTAAAATCGGCTCCTGGAGAGAGATATGAAGACATGTTGTCTGCATGACATGATCGGCCTGATTTCACAGCCCGGGGGTGGGACGCACCTAATACATGTCCAGTTTACCATCTAAGTTGGCCGCATATTGTTTGGCTCTGGCATAACTGATTCTGAATTTTGTACTTGTGTTTTTATATACTTTATTGACTTCGGTTGAAACGAAGCAAATATCGCACATCGTTGTATATAGTAGAGGTAGTTAGTATATAATAAAGACAGTACCAGTTGAACTGCAAAGAAAAAGCAGTTAAATATTAGTAATGACGCCGTCTGGCGACTAGACTAAAAACTAAACGTTATTCAGCGATTACAAATTACGTTGGCAATAGAAACATTAAGCATACATGGATAAATAGTAGGCCTAAATACATTAATCTAAACAGGCTAAAGGGTAGACGCTAAAATAAACGCTATACAATAGTGAATAGTAACTACGTACGTTATAACACACGTAAACGCTGGCGCTGTCAAATTACTAGACAAACTTTTGCAAACATCAACAGTGTCTAAGCTGTGATCTGAAGCTATTATAGCGCAATTATATAAATGAACTACATAATAGACTACATATTCATATAAACTTACATTTAGTGGGTAGAAAAACAGTGATATAAATTATAAAGAAGACAGAATTGTGGCGAGTACCAAACGAACGACGACAAAAATTGCGTGGTCTCGAACTACAGCTTGTACGACTGTAACAGCTAATCTGTAAACGACACAAGCCAGAACAGCCAGGTTATATAAATGAGAAAAAAAAACAATATTTACGCAAGCTAAATTAACTTAGGCAATCTGCCGATTTACCATAATTGAGACAAATGTAACGTTACTTCTTCTGTGTGTCACACACACACTGATAAGATAATTAAGAGTACATATTTTGACGCCTCTCATTTCAGAGGAACGTTACGTAAATTTAGCAATATATTAATAACATGTTAATGAATAATTACACTACATCACATATCATGAAACAATGCATATTTTACACTGTAAATAACATGCACTTTGTTTTCTCCATCAACTTGAAAGAGGTAACATAACTTGATCCCCCACCCAGTTAGAGACTTTATCAAGGATGGCATACTGACAATATAAGGAGTGGCTCCCCGGGTTTAACAGTCGTGTACTATAATTATATTTTCAGGCGCGGAAGTACGCTTACGTTTTGTTCTAAACTGCCAGCGGAGTGCATGCCAGCAGACGAGTTACCTGCTCAAATAAATCAGACATTTAGGCAGTATGAAGTCAATTGTTTTGTTAAAATTTTAATATAGCTATTTTGATCGGTTCTGTCCGTTTTTTGCTCACAGCTGGTAATTAAACATATATTTTAAACACCAGTAAGACAACGTTGTACACAGTCTCTTAAAAACAGTAAGCTGTCTAATCTGCCAACTTATTATACACGATTCTGTAAACAGCAGAGGTGACCAGACTGAACAAAATGCCATCCAAAGGACATGGCAAGTGCACAAAAAAGTCATTAGTTTGTCGAGAGTCGAACCATTTTTAAATTATGCGTGGCTCACTCTTCTCAGATGTCAATACCGTATTTTATACATGCCAGTTAGTTGGGCTGACTTTTTATATTCTTATCAATCTTTTTCAATGTTATTTGTGTTGGCTACAAACCGCCAACAGCTATTGCCACACACGCTTACTTCTATTAATATGATAAAAAGCATACATATATGTATTCAGTTACCAACTGCAGTGTTTCGTCGGCATGAAAACTGCAACGCTATATGCTATATGTCAAAGCAGAATTTATTTTAATGCATTCGAGCTTGTGTTTTTATAAGAAATATACATCCATCTACACTAAGCTAAGGCGTAACTGGTTGGAAATATAAACCGTTTTCGCGGTTGACATCAAGGAGTAGGCCTGTGTTAACAAATGATGTAACACCATAAACAAGATAGATGGGCGTGATTCATTGAACAGAAGACGTTATTTGGGAAACCGAAATCATAATAGGCCTGTCGACTTCGGAGAGGATGGAAGTTGCACCCATGATCAATCGTTACCACATATAATGTTTACCGTTTCTAACGACTAATGTGAATTATATCGATGATTTTAACAAACATACGAACGTTTTTATTAAACCGACTGCGGGTATTACTATGACAGTGCATACACTACACATTAGGACAGCAACAAACATAATTCGTGATACGCCAAATCAGTTGTGGATGGAGGTTTACATAAGCAGTGAAGCATCAGGTAGACCTCATATAATTTCACTTCATCCTGGAGAGTGCACGCCAGCCAGGCTTGTCGTTTGCTGGACGTGACAGGGCCAGTATGATTACATTGGTATATTCCTCTATGTTGCCCAAGCAGTTTTCTTCTGGCAGCCACGTCTACTCTTGCATTCCAGGGTGCCTTAAATGGTGATTTTTAGATAGTGTTGAGCCTCGCCGTGGCCAACTCTTGATAGCTTGCGTCGTTTAACATTGACGTCAACCGTTCTTGTTACCAGCGAGAGAGTCCACGTGCTCTCCCTTACCTATACCCGGATGACACTTCACATAATTATGGTGACACAACCGACGATTGAGTCGTGTTGAATAAAACCACGTTGAAATTTGATTAACATGGATTTTGGTTACATAATTTTCTTCAAATAAAAAATCCACAGTAAACTGATTGAGTTATCTCAAGTCCGGTTCGTTGATGCCCAGATATGTAGCGCTTGAATAGTTTTAGCCCGCAGTCGATTTAATTAAAATACCGTATTTTTTCAAATCATCGAAACAATTTACTTTAGGCGTTATATCTGGTAAGACTTGAAATACTTGATTTTCAAATTGGTAGCATGTTCGGGTCAATGCCGATCATGGACATTCTCTAGACAATAAAATACGATCACATGACAAAGTTACGACATTTCACCAAAGGTGAAATTTGTTCGAGTTTTCAGCGTTTCCAATTTTTAGTCATTTAATAATGTGTATGCTGATTTCATTGACACTGATATTGGAATAATTAATTGAAAAAACACAATACGAAAATATAATGCAGGACACTTTCTAAAGATGGGTTTGAGGACTTCACTGACAAAGGTGTTCTCCTGAAAAATAAAATCTAATTATCTATGCATACTAGACGTGATGAAGAACCAACAATTTTCAAAGATTATATTTAAAAAAGCTAGAACATAAATTACGACAATCCCAAAGAACGTTTCAGAAAAATGGAAAGTAATATACAGAAATAACAAGAGGTTAATTATTTAACTAAGGAGAAAACAGAAAGTTCGATATAATGTCGAACAACTGGAAGACTGCGTGGGGAGATAATATTACATGGATTTCAAATTTCAATAAACCGCTTACGAAATATTTAATATAGTCAACTTGTCGCATCAGTTGGTTAGTGGAATTATAGCATACCTTCAGCAGATACGACACATCAACGTAATGTGCAAAGTATTTAACCGTATATGCGTTGCCACTGCTTCATAGCTACCTGGACTATTTATTTATTTTCAGCTAAGGCTTGGCTTGACAAATTTAGCATTAAGGTAAATAAATTGCTTGAACGATTTATCTCACCCGAAATTAATCGGGAGTGGCCGAAGTGTAACGAAGCCACTAAGCGGAAAAGGAAAACGATTGTGATATATAGGAGTAAGAAAACAGCATTATCAATCACGTAAATAGAACAAAGGCTCGTAAATTTTGCTGCTAAAAATAATACTTGAACGTGATTGGGTTACGTGTTTTTACATGCAAGGCAGTACTATCTTACTGAATTCAGATACGAATGAACGATGTAATATAATATGATACATACATTCATATATACTTTCTTGTGTGCATGCGTGCGTGAGTGCGTGTATGCGTGCGTGCGTGAGCGCGTGCTTGCGTGCAGGCACAAAAAAGGTAGTCAGTCATCAGTTCTAGCAAGAGAGTGTGAGGAAAAGAGAAACACACGCACATTGTATTTTGAAGAACATATAAAATGCAGAGAAATGTGAGTAGACTAGTGAGGAAGATTATAATAATCCACAAGATAAAACTTAGCCTTAGTAACACCCACATTCGATTTAATAACACAAAAATGCCGTATTTTTTTTCAGATCATCGAAATAATTGAATTTGGTTTTAGTTGTGATAAGGCTTAAAATACTTTATATTCAAATGGTAAACACTGTACAGTTCAATGCCGAACATGATCGTGACTTCCATCTTCTCGCCGATTACATGACAAATTTACGACATTTCGTCAAAAGTGAAATTCGTGCGTTTTCAGCGTTTTAATTTTTGTTTCAATTAATGTTTTACCAAACATTAAGTCATTTAATAATGTGTATGAAGATGTCACTTAATTGGAAACAATTAATTGAGATACATGACGACAATAGAATGCAGTACACTTTTTGAGGACATCATTGATATATGTGTTCTCCTGAAAACAAATTATCTATCCATATTAGACGTGACAAAAAACCAACAACCTTCAAAGATGCATTTCAAAAAGCTACAACATCAATTGAGACAATCCAAAAGAACGTTTAAGAAAGAAAAAAATGGAAAGTAATATAAAAACAATAAAAAGAGTTGCATTATTTAAGTAAGGACAAAACAGAAAGTTCGATATAATGCCGAACAATTGGAAGACTGTGTTGGGAGATAATATTACATAGAGTCAATAGAGTCAACTTGTCACAACTATTGGTAAGATGGATTATAGCATACCTTCAGAAGATACAATACACCAACGCAATATGCAAAGTAGTTAACCGAATATGCATTGTCATTCCTTCAAGGTTATTTATTTATTTTAGCTAAGGCTTGGCTTGACAAATTTAGCAACAGCGTAAATACATTGATGGAATGATTGTGTTCACCCAAAATAAATTGGGAGAGGACGAAGTGTAACGAAGCCGTTAAACGGAAATGGAAAAAAATTGTGAGATGTAGGAGGAAGAAACCAGTATGTATGCCGGCACAGAAAGCAGGTGAATCATCAGTTCTAGCACGAAAGTGTGATGAAAAGAAGAAAACACACACATAGTATATTGAAGAACACTTCAATTGCAGATAAACGTAAGCCGTACATACATCAGAACAGACTAGTGACGTAGATCAGAACAGACTAAGAAGACTATAATAATCCACAAGATAAACTTTGAGAAAACGATACAAATTATGGGTGGAGGATATTAAGAAAGCCAACCCGCATAATTTGTTTCAAAATATGCGAGAACTCATGTAAACACCTCATGGTTGCAAATGGTGGTTACAGAAACCTAATAACTGACGAGGTGTTACTATTCTGATAAACATTCTTTGAGAAACATCTTAACCCGAATTGGCCAAGGTCAGAGGAAGTACGTGAAGACATTCCAGATGATACCCCTGGACCGGACAAGGACCACCAGTAGTGGAGGTACACAAGGATGTCAAAGCAATGAAGTAAAAGTGCTGATCGCATAACAGCAGACGCTTTGAAAGCAGGCGCGAAAAAGATGGCTGAGACGCTCCTGAAAAAGGAATGCACCATGGCATAAGGAAAAGTTGGTGCAGAAGTATGATCAACCCAGTACACAAGAAAGGGTGCAAGTCAATCCCGTCAAACTATCGAACATTTTCCCTGATATCCATTCCGGGTTATGTCTTCTGCAAGATGATATTCGTGAGAATACACGAAACATTGACATACACATATCAGAGCAGCAGTTAGGATTCAAGAATAACAAAGGGACAGTAGTGTTATCTATCTTCATAGTGCGACCTATCGTGGAAATCTTATCTGAAGAGGGGCAAGTTGGACGAATGTGATATGTTTACATCACTGATTGAAGCTATGTATGATGATGTTGAATGTGCAGTCGTCATCAAAGTTCAACTGACTGAACGGTTCAGAGTGGAAATAGATGTGAGACAGAACTGTTTGTTATCATATATCATGTTCAGGTTGTTCCTGGAGTTCGCCTTAGTCTTAGCAACGACAGCCTTTGATATACTCAGAAATGGCATAGTGTCCAGCAGAAACATCTCAGCAAGTCTGAAAACCATATTGTACATTATGAAACTCTTATACTGCCAATGCTAATCTGTGGCTTGGAGGCTTGGACGCTACAATAAAGGGATATACAATACAGTTACATAATCTGTAGATCATTTATTCCATTCTTTGATTTTTCTCTGCGAGAACGAGTACTTCCTGATATCCAATCTACACTGATCCTTTATTAATGTTACCTCAGGTCATCTGGTTCTATTATCTTTCTTGAGTAAGAAACAATAGTTCTATATCTTCAATATTTTCATGCTCATTCAATATCTTATAAACTTCAATTTAATCTCCTCTTAACCGCCTTGTCTGTAGGGTTGTTAAACCAAGTTATTTCCGTCGTTCTTCACAAGTGTTACCAGAGCAGACATACTATAAACTACCAAGATCACAGAGGACATTTTTATCCCTGAATTTATTACAGGTGTCTTCAGACACAAAAAAGGTGGTTTGGCATGATTGCTCTATGCAAGCAGATAACATCGTTTGGCAATAAACAGTACATTATAAGACAGCTTAATATAGGAAGACCACTGAACAGATGGATTGACCAGATTAGGAATTATTATGGGCTCCCGCTAATGACAGCAGAGCGATATCCCAGAAGAGACCGATGGGTCACGATGGCCTATGTTTTTAAGTTAAGCAAGTCATACATGCAGACTCCATGGGAGTGGTAGCGTCATTAGCATAGTTAGGCGCAATCATCCAATAACAGGCCACCAACACAGCCACATCTGATTGGATAAATCAGGCAATAAAAGAGGTTTTCGAAGCCGCTGTCCAGCTCATCTCTACGTATCTTCCACTCGGCGAGCAGACAGTAACACGCACAGGTACTAATTACTACTGGTGAAACTAACAACAGCATATTGGTATTGTTTTCGACCAACGTGTCATTGCATTCGTTTGCACAGTAAGGTACAATAACAGTTGTATCGTGTTTCAGACTACTGCAAAATGACCACTCCAGGTTCCCTGTTCGGCTTCTTTCTTGGTGAGTATCGGCACAGCGATTATGCTGCGGTGTCCTTCTGCGTTAATCACCTTTGTAACTTTGTAGCGACAACTATCGCATCTCGTCTTGCATCGGAAACTGAGTGAACGTGGTAACACGTTGAATTGTTTAGCTATAGCACTTCGTCGTTTAAGAGGTTGTACATAACATCAAATCGTCGACTTGTTTATTTGATGCAACTACATTTAATAGTTGGCTATTATTAGTTGTTGAAAATATTATCACACTATTACACCTTGATACATCGTGTGTGCGTGCGTGCGCGCGTGCGTGCGTGCGTGTGTGTGTGCATGCGTGTGTACGTACGTACGTGTCTACGTGCGTGCGTGTTTGTGAGTGTATGCGTGTCTGCATATGTGTGCGTGTGTGTGTGTGTGTGCGCGCGTGTGTGTGTGTGTGTTTGTGTCTATGTGTGCTTGTGTTTGTGTCTGTGTGTTTTTGTGTGCAAGGGTGCGTGTCTGTGTACGTGTGTGAGTGTGCGCGCACGAATTCACGCGAGCGTACGTGTGCGCGCGCCAGTAATTGTCCTGCCTACAAAAGTCCGTACACATCATTTGACTCAACTTCTTTTCAGCCGTGTCTCTCGTTTCATCTGCCCAAAGCACTGACGGAGGTAGGTAATGTAACGTACGTTAGAAGGCAGCTGCCGCGCGTAGATCAGTAGCGCCAACGGTGACGTCTCAGTTGTACTATGGCTTATGTTGCTCTCCTCTTTGTCCCTGAATTCCGGGAAGATGTTGCATTTGATACTGCTCCTCGATTTGTTTCTTCTGTTCAAGTTCCACTACCGTCTCCACCTTTTGTCTCCACTCCCAATCCATCGCTCTTGTATAAGTTATGCATACTGTATTTATAGAATCACCTCTTTTCGAGACACAAATATTGAAGGTGATATATTTGGTTACAAATTTAACAGTACCATACAGTTGTGATACGAGAATGTGCGTTGGATGCAGTTGTATTGTGGCTGTAGTTTGGGGACCGTGGACGCCATGTACGGCGGACTGCGGCGGCGGGAAGCAGGAGAGGGAGATGTTCTGCGACGAACAACTGTGCGACCAAATTTCGGTCTCCTGCCACGTGATGTCTTGTGACGGTGCGTCAATCATTGTATGTGTAACTGGAACGAAGTATTCGTTATTATATTAACAGTCTTAATACCGCTTAAAAAAGTGAAAACATTAAGGTTAAACATTGCACAATATTCGATAAACTACTAGCAATATAACCGGTATGCTGCTACAAACAACAACTTAGTACATCAACAACAAAAACTTAGTACATCAATAACAACAACTTAGTACATCAACAACAAAAACTTAGTACATCAATAACAACAACTTAGCACATCAACTATAACATGGTTATAATAACATTTACTTCACATCTGAAAAAAGAGAACATTAAAGTTATACAATACAAAATGTTCGATAAACTAAGCATTCTAACCAATATGCTGATAAAAGCAACACGTTAATACATCAACTGTGACATAAATAGTCAGAATGATACAATACCCACGTGCAGTTTAAGTCGTGTCATATATTGTCGTATATCTAGGAAACGTTCTATTCCGCTTTGTACTATATCAATATGGATACGTTGTTGTTTCTGGGAGAATTCAAATAGGCAATAAGTTACATTTGTCTTACCTCTGAGGTGTTCAATAACAATCAGATAAAACGTGTGTTGTGTGCTCTTTCACGATAACTATTTAAAATTCTATTTAACTTTTTCCCGAACACAGATCCCTACGCTGGTCAGCCGTGGAGTAATTGCACTAAGTCTTGCGGCGGAGGAACCCGGGAGCGACCGAGTTCCGTTGGTGGAGAGGAACCTCAGGTGATAAACTGCAGCACGCATTCATGCGCCCCGAGTAAGTGTTTGGTTATTTAGAGTCGATGTTTTATGTTCATATCTTTGTTTGTGTAGGGTAAATTATTCTCAAGTGCACGTATACTCAACAAAACATGTACAAATATACACGAATATCAAAACATTTTAACGTTACCTCCTCTGTCAAGGTTTCGTAAAATCTGAGCCATTTCCTACTATCTAAGCCTAGCGGAAACGACGAAGATTTCAGTAACTGGTGATGAATCTCTAGTTACGCGCACACGAGACGATTTTAATTGCACGGCAACAGTCAGCGTACGCTAATAAAGCAAACTAAACATGCGCGCACCACACAGCGGCGAATGCATCGGTTATTGCCCATTTAATTACAAAACTATCTTCTTGCATTTGTTCATTTATGTACGAGTTACGTTGGATTGTAACGCTGATTGGTTGAACGAACTTGCAACTAGAGAATTACATTAATTCTGCAAGCACACGGTGTCGAAGCGATTTTCAAATGTGAAGGATATATTTCTTTTTCTAATATCAGTAATGTTTGATATTTTTTTGTATCGCTTACAGTCAAAATGGCTGTTTTCGTTGCCTGCCAACAGACTAGAGTTCAGCAACATGGGTCGAAATAGATCTGGCTCTTGCGAAATAAGTTAGCTAGGCTTCAGCAGAAACCTCGGGCGTTTTCACGAAAACGATACGCTTTAACCCAACGCTGCTTCAAAAATGATAGTGTTCCAATTATTTGGTTCATGTCATTTTCCAACACAATCTATGATATCACATTAACACTGCCATTTTTAGGAGCACACCTTTAAATATATTTCCTATAAATTGACTTCAGAGTTAAGCTGTAAAACTAGCAATCTAACTTTCTTTAACAAACAAAATACCATTATGATATGAGGTATATGTTAATTATTCTGATACAAATTGCAGTATTAAGCAAAACAATATAATACAATATTAATTTAAGAAAACATCTACTGCGCCTACTGTTTCCGGGTTTTCACCGATTAGTTTAACAAACGAGCTTCCTAAAGCATAGACAACCATAGTCAAATTATATAACATTCTAATTAACCTCATTAATTTTAAATATTAACTAAATTCTTTGATAAAAAGCTAAACTTCATAGTTAAGTTGTCTTTGCCTTTCATCAGAGCTTCAAATAGATTCAAAATGTCGATCATAATTGTGTGATATCACATTGTAAGAGTAATTCACGCATGGCCTGGAGAGCACATTTATTTAACGCATGATAAGATAGTGTGGTAATTGATCAATATTAAAATTCATAACTCTACATCAACATGTACTGAAAAATTAATAGTTTTCTAACAGTTCGCATTTGCTGGCTGCTTGCAAGCTTCTTGTAACATTGAAAATGAGATAACATTATTTGAATTCTAAACTAACTTCATTATTTTCCAATAATGCTGTAAATGTTTACCGTAGTCATAGGAGATCGTGTCATAGCAAATGCGTTAAACAATTTCCTCTCCATGATATCGGCTGAACGCATGTAAAACCCTGTTACTTTCCATTATTGTTCAATTGTTGGAAGCAACTTAAATACGTGATGGTCTCACAACATTATAAAATTGTTTTTTTAATAATACAGTTGGATCGAGTCACCATTTTACCAATATAAAAGGCCGTTGACAAAATATAATTATATGTTATATTAAATTATACTTACATAGCAGATGTCTTCTTGA
>BSQZ01000065.1:567500-650000 GCA_033239005.1 Lamellibrachia satsuma | reverse complement strand
AACCGCGTAACATCGTTCTGCTCAATGATAGCATCGGTGCCGTGTATACTATAACAACCCGATTAATGTCAATGTTCTGTGAATGCTACGGTATACACATACTCACCGTCAATAATTTCATGCAATATGAAAAATATACGGATGCAAACTACATGCGGTTAGCTTTATTTATTGAAACTGATATATATATATATATATATATATATATATATATATATATATATATATATATATATATATATATATATATATATATATATATATATATATATATATATATATATATATATATATATATATATATATATATATATATATATATATATATATATATTTTAATATGTTAATACTTGGATTAACAACAAATAATAAAAAAATTATTGTTAATAATGAAATTTTTGCAAGTTCCCAGTTGTTCAGAATCACGAATGTAGCAGAAACACTGCATAATTATGCTGCGTACTAACCTGTTTCAAGTGTTCCCGACTTGTGCCGACGATTTGCTGCTCCACTTCCCCTATGATAACCACTACAATGACGTCACTTGTCATCAAGCCATTGCCACCCAGTACGGCAGCGGAGTGTCAATCCAATATGACTCAGTTCGAAAAGGAAACGTCGCCTGTTTCACCGGTGACACTCACTTCGAAGTATGTTTCTTACTGAAATGTAAAAAAAAACATGACGAAATATATTTGTGATGCTGCTTGATGTTACTTTATAATATAATTTTGCTGTCAACTAACTAAATACGATGTCACGCACTATATACACCTAGCATGTGAAGAGTGTGGATTTTTTTTTTTAATGCATCTGTCCAGGTTGCCTTCCTGCGAACGTGGTTTGCCAACAACAAAGTGGACAAATTCACTGTCTCGGTCTGGTTCAAGCGACAAGGAGAGCAGTCCTCCCCTCAAGGCATTGTCAACAACGGTGACTGCATCGACACGGCTGGCTTCCTGATCGGTCATGCATTGGACGGCGTAGTCGCCAACATCACTACAGAAGATGGCCACGCACAAACGCCGCTTAATCCGGTGAATATATCAGTTATAACTGGCGCGCGCAATATAAAATAAATAACAATTGCGATAAGCCGAACATCAGACACGGTTTATTCCCTGACCAGTTGAGCTCATCCACCCGGTTAAGGTTACAGTTCGGTTAGATGTAGGGTTTGGGTTAGGGTTATGGTTAGTGAATCCTAACAGGTTGATTGAGGTAACTTTTTATGTGAAAAAGCCGGGTCACAGTGAAGATTGTATGCAAATCGGAGCAGTTGTTTCCGATATATTATGTTATATACAAATATATAAATTTCGGGTTTAATGTTGTGTACTGGTGTATATATTTAATGGTAATCTTTGTGTTATGTGAGCGGTTATTCCCTCTCAACGGATTGTTGTGACATTTTGAAACATATTGTGAAAATGTGAAACTTGTTTGTTTGAGGAATATAATTATATCTTCGAACGTTATGAGGAGGATGAGGATGAGGATGAGGAGGGTGTAGAGCAATCATCCGTTCTAAGAGTAAATACCACACTGTGGAATATTTTTAACGTAGGAATGGCGATGGACGTTCTCTTGAACCTGTTTGTAATAATTTCGTTCAGGTGCCGAGTGGCGTGTGGAACCACGCGGTCTGGGTTTACGACGGAACATATCTCAAGTTGTACATCAACAACGTCCTGACCTTGCCAACCACCCCAATGACAGGTACGAACGCACGTGCGCACGCACGCAAACACACATACACACACACTCACCCACATACACCCACACCCACACACACACACACACACACACACACACACACACACACACACACACACACACACACACACACACACACACACACACACACACACACACACACACACACACACACACACACACACACACACACACACACACACACACACACACACACACACACACACACACACACACACACACACACACACACACACACACACACACACACACACACACACACTCACACATATACTCACACACTCACACACACACACACGCACGCACGCACGCACGCACGCACGCACACACACACAATCGCAGAGATCAAACATGTCGATGAATGAAACAGATTACGTAAAACACCCCTTTCATTGTTGAACTGTGTTTAAGTTGTATCGCTATTTTGTGAACCTGCGTAGGTTGTTTCATGTATTCCGAGATTGTTTGTGCGCATTGGTTCTCTCTTTATTTCATTGTCTTTCTTTCTCTAGATTTCTCTGTTTCTGTTTTTATATGTTTTTATCTTTCCATGTTTCTATGTTTCGCTCTTTCTTCTTTTTCTCTTTCTCTGGTTCTCTCTCTCTGTCTCTCTGAAAGTCTCTTTGACTTTTTGTATATTTATCTATATGTCTATATGTTTCTCTGTCTCTCAATCTATATGTATCTCCATATCTACGTCCCTCATTCCATCCCCTCCCACCCTCATTTCATCCCCTCCCTCCCTCACCCCTCCCTCCCATCCTCATTCCATCCCCTCCCTCCCTCACCCCTCCCTCCCATCCTCATTCCATCCCCTCCCTCCCTCACCCCTCCCTCCCATCCTCATTCCATCCTCTCCCTCCCTCAACCCTCCCTCCCATCCTCATTCCATCCCCTCCCTCCCTCACCCATCCCTCCCATCCTCATTCCATCCCCTCCCTCCCTCACCCCTCCCTCCCATCGTCATTCCATCTCCTCCCTCCCTCCCTCACCCCTCCCTCCCATCCTCAATCCATCCTCTCCCTCCCTCACCCCTCCCTCCCATGCTCATTCCATCCCCTCCCTCCCTCATCCCTCCCTACCTACCTCATTCCGTCTTTATATGTGTGGAAAGATATATCCGTGACCCCATTTTGTTATTATATCAAACCGCCAATTTTGCAAGATATGTATTTTAGTGAAACTAAGACTATATCTTTATGCAGATACACATGACCATTAGTGGTCTAATTGAATTTCGTATGTGTTTTTTTGCTATTAGGCTACCTGACGAACAACGACGTACCAATGTACATCGCCAACTGCTGTGGAGAACATTTCTTCATCGGATGTCTGGATGAGGTGAGACCAAAGTCTGTAATGTGTATTTGTATATATGTACATAGGCAAACGTAAATAATCACGGCAATATTTTGTTTAAAATACATCTGAATATATATATATAATGTGTAACTAAATCGACACGCCATAGCTCCCCAGTTCAGATGTATTTTAAACAAAATATTGCCGTGATTATTTACGTTTGCGTAGTATGAATTATATCTACTAGCACACGATTAGTAACAACTTGTAAACTAAAACGTTCATGTTTAACGGAAGCATTTAAAGAAATCGGAGTCAAAAACTCATTTGCTTTAATTTTGTAGTTGCGCGTCTACGACAGAGCATTGAGTCCAACTGACATAAGTAATCTTCCGTAATGAGGAAGATATCAACTTCTGGAGGAAGTCAAAGAATTGACGAAACTCATGGCCGAATGAAGGACATAACTAAAGATATGCACAGGGGTGCCTTAATGAAATCTATTTCAACGGAATATATGGTGTATAAAATGTATAGGTATAAATGGTATTAAAATGGGTTCATGCAGATGAATTAATATCGACTCGTTGTTCTTATTGTTTTTCTTAATTTTTAGCAGTGAAGCAGCATGTTGGCTTATTGTTTTAACGTACTCTCTATCGAGCCCTTTAATCTCCTGGTTCCGCTTTCTTTCCATCTAACTCGTAAGCACATTTTCCTCGTCAACATCTTCTACGTGCAATTTACCAACACAGTACGTTACTCTACATCGATATTCAACATCCCTACATTTGTAGCCTTCACATTCGTATTTGTAGTCTAAATGTTCCACTTCTCTGCACAATTCGTTCAACATGTTCAACGTCGTAGGTTGTCTTCTGGAAAATACACATCGAATCATCGATAAAAGTATACTACCAACAAAACTCATTGAGTCAATGATGGACTAATGCAGTTTTTTTCAGTAACCACCATTGGCCCAATTAAATCTTGCTATCTGGGATACATTAGTCAAATTGTTAGCTGGACTGCATTACTGAATTGTAAGTTGTTGCAATCGCTGTTGTTTTTCTAACAATTCGTAGATGCACTGAATATTTTTTTTCTCGTTTCACGGACGGATTCGCACAACTGTATGTTGTAATGAATAAGGGAGCAAAGACATCGTCCGGAATACAGCAAAAGTCGATTTACACGAGCGAATTGTGATTCACTTGGTCAGCGACAACTTGTAGTAAATGTGCGTTTAGGAGAGCAGCATATCTAGATTGTGCGACTTATATATTCACTCTCGCCACTCCCGAATTGAGCTTTGATGTATGGTCTCGACGGTGTAACCCAAACCACTGTCGGTCGTTGATTGGTCATTGCTTCAAACTGTGGGCGAAACTGGACCAGTCCATCTCAATTCCACCCACACAATGGTAGCTACAAAAGCTACAAACGTAGCTAATGGCGCTACCGACGGTATTTAAATAACCGATTCTTCCACCGCAATATCACGCGATCAACCAGTTGGACAATTAATTAAGCCTAGTTAACAAGTCATATATGTGGTCGGTCGAGTTCACACAGTAGCGAGATAATCGATAGGAAGCGCACATTTTACAAACAATTAACAAGGACGATTAATGAGAATATGACAAATGTGTAACCTGTTTTCAGGGAAAATATTTCTACAGCGACGAAGTTCAATTATTAACACATTTGCCAAATATGAAGTACCTTGCTTGCTAATGCATAGCACCAAGCCCCAAAACGACCAGCCTTTCAGAAGTGGATCAACTTCAATATGGCATCATACTAGAAACTACTCACGGCGTACGTTAGTGTTTATATAGTGGATGGGGATATTTATTCTTTCTATTTACAGTTATTTTAAGGCTAAAATTGTATACACACATATACATGTTTGTGATTTCGTGATTAATAATGTCGCGAATAGTTCTGCAATAATGCCAAATCTTTGCGGTGTGTACGGGTGCGGCAATGTCTCAAGTAAAACGGCCAGTGTTCACAAGTTTTCACGGGTACTGACACAAGATGGGAAGCCATCCAAATCCAATTAGAGGAAACAGCGGGTTCACTTCGTGCTTTGCCATATACTGATATTCTGGTAGTTTTCTGTCAGCTGCTACTGTCTCAATACATCTTCTTGTACCGAGCTCGGTGCTTTTAACCGATATAATATGCCTTAATTAGCACTAGCGAATTATCTCGCGCGCACAACATGAAGTTTATAGCAGTGTCGCCATTTAATTTCTTGGTTATTGTTAGCCAAATAAAGTGTCTGTGATTTTGAGGTTAACTTTTTGATGTACCATGAAAAATAGTTCTGATAAGTTCGGCAGAACTGTTGACCAATGTTCGCCTGAAATGTGGCGTTTCCATAATAATAAACGGTACCCGGAGGTACCCGGAAGTACCCGGAATGTCATATTGTTAATCGCCAGATGACGAATACGTTGAGTGTCAACAGGCTGTTCGATTATTTTGCCGTGCGCCGAAACAGTATATTTATCTATTCCAACATATGCTCAATGTCCGAAGTTATTCAAAAGTGTTCTATCTGTCTAATATCAATAAGCGTTATTGTTTGTGCAACTTATAATTTTCTGTAACATAAATTACAACATTACGTGACGTACTTCCGTCGGGGAAACTGGGTACAGTCCATCGCATTTCCACCGAAATAATCGCAGGTACAAATTGACGTAGCTAGTCACCCTCGCGAGGCTGTTTAATCGACCGATTCTTGCTTCGCGATGTCACGCGACACCGTGTCGGTCAAACAATTGGACATCTAATCGCACGTGTAAACCAAGACAACTATTAGCCAGTGGACGCGATGGTGTTTGTTTTGTATAACATCATACTGTAGCAATAGTTGTTATTACATATAACATGTGCATGTCTTTGTTCGAGTATTTCAATCAGTGTTGTAATCTGGTCGTTCAATGTGACACACGTGTCGATGCGTTACGACATTTAAGGCACATATTGACGTAAGGTGGTCCGTGTTAGCTAAGCCGAGCTAACTAGTCATATAAGTGATCGGTCGCATTAATACAGAGGCGTTTTTTTCGAGGAAGCGCACATTATACGGACAATTAAATGGGGCGATTAATGAGAATGTGACACATTTCTCTCGCTTCCGGTTCCGGTCCCCGTTGGGACCTGAAGCGAACTTGTGTTTTAGCTTTGTGATATCTGTCTAAAACCAGTAATCGTTACTGTTGATTCGATGTATTTTTGCTGATTATTTGCGTTCTTGTCGTTGTTGCGGATACATCATTTAAATTACAACATTACGTGACGTACTTCCGTCGGCAACTGCTCGCGAACTCCTCACCAGTGGCGCCACTGAACATAACACCATTGCCACGACTTGATCATCAATTCAAAATCAACTGTTGCGCAGTGATATAAATCTTGGTAGTCAGGGCAACGTCATTGTTGTCTACGACTCGTTAGTCATTGCGACTGTGCACTGAGTACACGTAATTTAGTTTCGACCAAAAAACACAAGTGTTTTAACTTGTAATTGAAAAAAGGAGTTTGGTGAAATAAAGATTTGCAGAATATGCACATCAAATGTAAGTTGAAGCAGTGCTGACACGGTGGGTGGCGCCACTGGTGGAGAGTTGGGCTCGCGAATAACTCCACAACCCCTCCTAAACAACATATCGAAACAATTTTTTTTAATTTGCATAAATCAAATGCCGCTCAAATCTGTATTTTCTGTCCATATTACTGTATATCTCAGTTAGAACAATGTCAAGCAAATGCCACATTAATGTCAATACTGATTCATTCTAAAACGGATTTATTTAGTAATTTTCAAAGATGTCGTTTTCAAAATGGCCGCTAATTCGTACGCGACTGTCCATCATCAACGTAGGAATAGACACAGGAATAGTTGGGTGTTCGAGGTGCAAAGCATCTTGGAGGAGTAGCATGACATAGATACAAACCTGCATGCATACATACATACATACATACATACATACATACATACATACATACATACATACATACATACATACATACATACATATATAACATATATTGGTGCTGTGCACTCAGCGGTGCGGTTCTAGTCATAATATAGTACCGCCATCTAGCGACCGCTAATAAAAACACTTGTTCGCTCGTTCCCTGCGCCCCACAAAAAGTCGTTAACATTAGGCACGTACTGGATATTTTCTCACTAATCGTGTGGCGCTAATGTTCTTTTACATACGCGCCCCACATAGGTTTTGTTTTGGAAAACCGGTTGCTAGAAGGATTATGACAACATGTTGCCTGCATTGCTTGATCTGCCTGGTTTCTTAGCTCCGGGAAAGGGGCCCACCAAATACATTGGCAGTGTATCAGTATCATTGAGAGAAATAACCCGATACTTGTGTTTTTGTGTCTAACGCAAGTAGCTAAGTGTACACATTTTGACACCTCTCATTTCAGAGGAACTCTGCCTAACTTTAGCAATTTATGAATAAAATATGTTAATGAATTATACTATATCATATACTATGAATAATGTCTAAACCTGTTAAGATGGGAGGCAGTTTGATACTTTCTTAATGATGGTATGCTAGCAATGTTTTTTATCACTTCTCTCGTATATTTGTCGATACTGTTTTTATACATGACAAGTTGGCAAAATGCGCAAACCAAAATCCGTGAGGCAAAAACTGGATGTTACGCTTGTGTCAGTGAAGAAATCGACCTCACAAGTTTATTTTTTCAACACTTTTCTGCGACAGGACACGTGACATGTTAATTATTTGCACACTTTCAACATCATATGTGTATTCTTCGCAGCCAGTTTTCACTGGTCGCAAAGATGCACAGATCATTAACGAAAGAGGCTTCTGTTCTCGATGCAATAATTTCATATATGTATCCTAAGGTTAGGGTGCCGTGTTATGTTTTTACCACACTTTTTCACAACGCTAGAAATTGCCAACGGCTACTGCCATACAAGCTTACTTCTATTAATATGACTGCAACGCTATATCTATCTGTCTCAACTCAATGTATTTGTTAATGTAAATTCGAGCTCATGTTATTATAAGAACAATACACACTTCTACACCAAGCCAACATATAACTGGGTGGAAATACAACCTACGGTAGAGATCTAGGAGTTGGCCTACATTAAATTATGTAACATTATAAACAACATAGGTTGCCTGAATCTTAGAACAAAAAACATTATGTGTAACCATAGTTGTTGGTGAAACTTAAAACTTAAATCATAATGGGCCTGGTGGCATTGGTGGTAAATGTAGTATTTTCCCGAAAAAAATGTGATGGTATATCCATGTTAGCGTAGGGGAGACCGGGGCTTTTGGCGCATTGGGCGGGTTGAATTTTGTGATTCGTTTCGAAAATAATAAACTAATCCTACTGCGGTTCAACCAGGCAAACACATGTAGCATTACATACAACGCTAGATCATTGCAGAATTGGGCCAACCCCCACCCCACCCCTAGACATGTGGTTAAACTCTGTGGGAAGAGATAAGGGTTTCATGATAAATGGACTTTCTGGGTGTGTTTTTATTTGAGGATATTCCAACAGTTGTTTACCGAAAAATGCAACATTAAATCCTCATTGACTTTATGCGATACCTACTACTCGAACTTCCACCAAATTGATCACGTTTAGTTCACTGATTGATGGATAATTTAACAAAATTGGTTGTTGCTTGATAACTTGTTTCATAGTATTGCAGTGGTGGTTCTCATATTAACGTATACTGAATTGGGCCAAAGAAATGTGTCAAAACAGCACACTGATTAATATTTTATTATCTTCGTGGCATGTAGGTTCCTTACTATAAGCACTATATGATACTCACACCTAATTAATATTACAACATGAATTGTTTAAATACATCAATAAATCGCAAAAGTGTGTCCTTTATGTGAAAACGCCTATAAAAAGAATGACCAATTACATGTTTAGTTTCAAACCGTATTTTCTTTAGACCACATTTCACGGTTTATCTTAGACCAGATCGCTGACGGCATGCTTCTAGCGCAAGTGTTTTATCATTGACGGCCTCTAGCGCAAGTGTTGTATCATTGACGGCCTCTAGCGCAAGTGTTGTATCAATGACGGCATGCCTTTAGCGCAAGTGTTTTATTATTGACGGCCTCTAGCGCAAGTGTTGTATCATTGACAGCATGCCTCTAGCGCAAGTGTTGTATCATTGACGGCCTCTAGCGCAAGTGTTGTATCATTGACGGCCTCTAGCTCAACTATTGTATCATTGACGGCATCTAGCGCAAGTGTTGTATCATTGACGGCCTCTAGCTCAACTGTTGTATCGTTGACGGCCTCTAGCAAATGTTGTATCATTGACGGCCTCTAGCTCAACTGTTGTACCATTGACGGCCTCTAGCTCAACTGTTGTACCATTGACGGCCTCTAGCTCAACTGTTGTACCATTGACGGCCTCTAGCTCAACTGTTGTATCATTGACGGCCTCTATCTCAACTGTTGTATCATTGACGGCCTCTTGCGAAACCGTTGTATCATTGACGGCCTCTAGCTCAACTGTTGTATCATAGACGGCCTCTTGCGAAACTGTTGTATCATTGACGGCCTCTATCTCAACTGTTGTATCATTGACGGCCTCTTTCGAAACTGTTGTATCATTGACGGCCTCTACCTCAACTGTTGTATCATTGGCGGAATGCCTCTAACGAAATAGTTCGGCAGCCAAAGGGCATTTTTTACATAACCCCTTTTTCTCTGATATCGTTTTTTCTGTGTTGATTGTTCATATCTAGCATGTATATAATGACGTGCAGAGAGGTGTGGAGTTCTCACCCTTGAGCATTTTGAAAAAAAAAGAAAAAATCCAAAATGGCCGAAAAAATAATCTTTTTTTTCATATCTTCGCAACCAGACAAGATACAAACATGATTAAAATGTTATTTTATATGTTTCCAGACAATTCGATTCCACTATAATTGATATCAGAAAATGTAAAGAAAACAAGACGGCGACCATAAGTATGCTACAAATGGTTGCCGACTATGCGAAAAAAACTATATTTCATGTTCCGGGAACAAAACACTTAAGAACATGAAAACAATTATTTTCCATGTGTTATCATATGAGGAGAATTACATAAGATCAGCATTTCATGAAATGCTTGCCTTTCTAAGCATCAGTCTTCTTCATCTTCACCGTGTTGGACGTACTTGCCGCTTTCATTTTGGCAGGCCTGTCCACCCTGGCATACGAAAAATGGTGTACATGCCATGTCAGAGCTGTTGCAGCTGCACTTGTTCGTGCTACATGGCATTTCACTCCGACATGAGCACTTGATTAGCTTTAGCAACCCATTTGGGGCTAACGAGGTGTCTGGGGGGACAGTAGTTGGACTTAGCGCAGTACTCCCCTCCTCCTGTGACCAACCGTAAGATGTAGGGTCTAGTACAGGTGGGTTGGGATCCAAAGTATGAAGCCAAATTGCTACTTGCAGATGGGCTGTGGCTACATTCTTTTCGAACACGTGTGGGTGGTAATGAACACAGCTTTGGTGCGGAAGCCTTGCTTCTGCTTATGTTAGAAAACCATGTTTGTTGGCGTGCTTCCGTCATCGAATGACATCTATGCTGACCATAGAAGGCCAACATGAAATGTGTGGCCTGGTCTACAACTTCCGTTTTCAGATGAATTTGAGCGATATCCCCAATATCCGCACCAAATATTCTATGTAGTTTTGTAACACATGTTACCACCGATTTTCTCATCGGATGTGGGCGATTGCATAGCTGACGTCGTGTTTGTTCTGGACTCATGTGTAGACTTTGCGACATAGACATTTACTCGCGCCACTTCACCTTGACGGCTGCATCTACTGTCGGTCGTTGGTTGGCCACAGCTTCAAGCTGTCGGCGAAACTGGAGCCAGTCCATCACAATTCCACCGACACGATCCCAGCTAGTTACCCTCGCGAAGGTGTCTAAAAGACCGATTTTTTTGCACCGCAATAAGGTTATCCCTGTTAGCTAAGCTGGGGAAACTATTAGTACATATGTGGTCGGTCGCGTTCCAACAGAGGCGAGTTAATCGATAGGAAAAGCACATGTTCGAACAGTTAACAAGGACGATTAATGAGAATATGACAAATGTATCTCGCTGCCGGTTCCGGTCCCTCTTGATGCCGGAAGCCACTCTCTGTTTGGAGAGTGACGCTAGTGTTGCGATATATGTCTAAACTCAGAACTGTTATTGTTGGTAAGATGTATTTGTGCTGATTATCTGCGTTCTTGTCGTTGTTGCGGACACGTCATTGTTCCGATTCTCTAATTTAAATTACGCCTTTACGTGTCGTATTTCCGTCGGTAACTGTTCGCCCTCCCATTCAGCATATCACCAATGCAACGTCACGGTTGTTTCGAAATTGGAACTGGGCAGTTGAGTATACGCAATTTAGTTTCAAACAAAAACAAACGTTGTTATGTTTAATTACCCATTTTCTATACATACACTATCCAAAATTGTAATAAATTTAAACTGAGATATTTATTTACAAAACTATTAGGAGTTTGTCAGAATCTGCATATAAAATGTAAGTTGTTGCAGCGGTGAAATGGTGAGTGGCGCCACTGATGGGGAGTTTGGCTCGCGAATTCACCGTATATTAGTGTTATATTACGCACCAGAGGCGCCACCGGTTATTTCAGGTAACCTATGGCGACTGGATCCCCGCCATGGACGGTCCCAAATCGTCCGGATGAGAAAGGAGGAGAGCTGTGCGTGAGGTTAGCACCCTCACCATGTAAGAGAAACTCAAGCTACATATACCAGTACTAAAAAGCAATGTGTCAATGGTGCAAGGAGTGAAGTAACCCAGGGAACTGGGATCATGAAGGATGGCAACTATACCCAGTCCACCCCAAGAGCGGAGCCCCTCAATCCGAAGAACAACATACGAGTGGGTTCCTGGAATGTGAGAACACTGTATCAAGCAGGAAAGCTGCAGCAAGTACTGCGGGAGATGGAGAACTTACAACATGAAACCTTCATGCGCGAGCGAGGCAAGATGGACCAACTCAGGGAAGAGGACCCTGTCCTCGGGACACATCATACTTTATTCAGGCCGATCAGATAACCAGCACAGAGTTGGAGTTGCCATCATTGTGACGAGAAAGGTGGAAAAAACTTTGCTATGCACCAACATAGGACGCGGGGGAACAGATCAAGGATGAGTTATATGACCAGTTGCAGGAGGAAATCCGGACAATACCCCGGCATGATGTACTCATGGTGGTGGGACACCTACACGCAAGAATTTGAGAGGAAAATACAATAAGAGAAATGGCCATGGACCCAGGACTTTGTAGGCATCAAAAACAAGGGCGAGATACTATCTGACCGATGTGTAGAGAATAATCTAATCATATGTGAAACTCTATTCAAGCAAACAAACATTCACAAAACAACATGGAGGCCCCCAGATAACAACACTGTCACCCTGATCGAACACGTGATAGTCAATCAGAAGTGGAGACGATCACTTCAGGAAGTTAGAGCGAGACGCTTGGCTGATTTGGGGAGTGAATGACGCCAATTCTCAACGACTGAAATAATAGTTACAGAGCGATACTCAGAATTGGAGAAAGAAGTCAAAAGGAACACGAAGGCAAACAAGAGAGCTTTCATCGAAAATCTGGCGGATGAAACAGAAACAGCAGCACAAACACAGAACATGGCCACACTGAACAAGATAACCAACACGCTGATAGGCGGTTAAAAAATACCGATGTTCCAGGGAAAGTCGCGAATGGAAATGTCGCCACCGGTGAAGCGAAACAGACCCATGATGGAAAACACCCTTCGAGATCATCCCTATCCCCTACATGGAAACACAAAGAAATCAAACATAAATTCTCTAAAGCAAAGAGGATCTGCAGATCAACAAAGAGCGTCTGCTGAAGAATTGAGTAAAGCAATCAGGACCTTGTCAGGTCAGGGAAATTACTGGGTGCAAAGATGATGAAAGCTGGAGGAGAGGTCACCACGGGAGCCTTTACAGAGATATTTGAAGGTATATGGGAGGAGGAAGAAACACCAGGTGACTGGAAGATGGGGCTGATCGTCAAATTTCAAAAACCGGAGAGGGATCACTATGTTGTCTGTCACTATCAAACTTTTTCAGTAGGATGATCTTGACAGAATTTGAGAAGTCCTTGACCACCCGTTGCGCAATGAACACGCAGGTTTTAGGAAAGGAAGATTCAGCGGGGCCACATTTTTACCTTAAGGCAGATCCTGGAGCAGTGCCAGGAATGGAACATGCCATTCTACGGAAATTCCGGCCATATGAAATCCCCCCAACATTACGAGCATAAACAAACTGGTTTATGGCGATTTTAGGACCAAAGTCATTTGAGGTCAATACGTGACAGAAAAGGAGACAAAATTGGCATCAAATTGACCTTCACAGAAGTATTATATGATCATGGCTTTGCAGATGGCATATCTCTTTTGTCGCATCGCTACGGAGATATCCAAAGAAACAAAAAAGAACTTGCCAGAAATGCGGGGAAAATTGGGCTACAGATCAGCGCAAACAAAACAAAGATGCTGCAAAACAATAGCCAAACAGCAGACCCCATCACAATTAGAGGAAGGGACATTGAAGAGGTGATCGAGTTCACCTACCTTAGGGCCAATGTATCAACACATGGAAACTCGGAGTCTGAGATCAAGGCAAGGATCAGAAAGGCAAGAGGGGAGTTTGCGGCACTGAAGAATATATGAAAGACAAACAAGATCAGCAGCAGAACAAAGATCCGCCTGTTCAGGAGCAACGTCCTGAGTATCCTACTATACGCGGCGAAATCATGGAAGATCACCAAAGGCATATGCCTTTTACAAAACAAATGCCTCAGGAAGATACTGCGAATCTACGGGCCAAACAAAAGTGGGGGGGGGGGGGGTGGCAGGGGTCTCAATGTTCCGTCTCCCATCTGTTTGCTCGATAAATCTCCCACCTCCCACCATTGTTGAGTGTCCAACCTCCGAATTCCTACCCTCCTGGTCGCAGGGCCGAGGAACAGTGCTACGTCGTTGCTTGATCCCATAGCCACACGACAGGTGTAACAACTTTTATCGGGAATTAGAAGCATTTTGCTTACTTCGTTTTTCACTAGGGCGAGCAGTTCTGGATAGTGCCAACCTCAATACTCTACCGGAACATTTTGATAGTTTGAGCGTGTTGGAATGTGTGCGTGCGGCGTTTGTGAACCCACACTTACGCATCTAGTGACAGGGCTGTTGTGGCAGCTACTGGCACCGACTGCTATATTCAACAATATGAATAGCTACATACGGTGTTTGCGTACACGACAGTTGCCAATCCGCGGTGTTATGTGCGGCCAAGCGTGACCATCGCTGCGTGAAACTTGAGCAGTGCAGCATCAATGCTGAAATCCATCCAATGGTTAGACAAAAAGTAAGGGTTCAGGAAAAAGTAGATCTGATACGATTCATAAAGAGACGAAAGCTCGCTAAGTACTTCCATGGGGAAATAAGACCGTATAGAGAGGAGAACTAGCAACACAAAACGAAAGAGGTTGAAGCAAATGAGATGGATTGAAAATATCAAGTATTGAACAGATGGTGGACTCGAAGTGGCAAGATAGATTACAAGGAGACATCAACGGTCCGATTGGCGCTGTTGGAGATCTACTTTATGCAGCTGGTTGAACTGAGGCAACGTGGTGTGAACGGAAACTGCAGAAAGATTATGTGAGTCCCGGTCCACTCGATCGAGAGTACTGTGTTCTAAAGAAGATGCCGATTGCGCTCCATATTCCTATCTAAGCCGAGGCACTCCACAACAGAAACAGCAAACATCGAGTGGCTTTATAAACAGTATCATTGATACATCAGTAATTCTTCCTGATATTTAATCCTCCGCATGGATACCAGGACTCGTAAACCCTGCACAGATGTGCAACAAACGAAGAATGAATGTATTTTGCTCTAAGATATTTTGCAAAAAAAAAATTGGCGGATGGTATCTTGCTCCAGGTCATGTAAAATAGTTTGTTTCCGCGTTCGTTAACAAATAAAAAGTGTTCCTGTCATTCCACCGTCTATGAAAGCAGAAAAACAATAGATACACACACTGTTCAGCAAACATATATTAAAGAAATTGGTATCGTCAGTGCTGTGAAATATAGTATCAGTGCTGTGAAATATATTATCAGTGCTGTGAAATATATTATCAGTGCTGTAAAATATATTATCCTTAGTTTTATTGATACTTCGTCTTTAGTTCTTCCACCCCTTCATCCCTCCCTCCTTAACACTTTTATTCTTCTCTTATTATATGATTGTAATAACATAAGCTAAATCCCATATTTACGCATGTTGGTGCTATGCACTTGACAGTGCAGTTCTAGGTAGATGGTACCGCCATCTAGCGACCACCGGTGAAAACACTCGTTCTCTGGTTCCCGCTACAAGTTGATTGCATTAGGCACGTACTAGATATTTTCTCATTCATCGATTATATTCAATAAACGAAGAATGATACTTGACACAGGCAGTTATATGAACATTATACCATCACTCCAACTACCCAGATGTATACCTAACCAGAGCAGCATATCGGTCATACAAGCAATGAAAGACTGCATCAGAAGATTTGGAAACCGTGTGCGACAATGGGCCATGCTACTCAAGCAACGAATTCAAACAATTTGCTGAAGAATGGGACTTTCAGCACATCATATCTAGTCTAACTTACCCACAATCCAATGGATTAGCGGAAAGAACATCCTCGGAAAACCTGGTGATAAATAAGCAAATGGATTTACTAATGTACAGAAGCACCCAACTTGATAGTAGATATATTCCATCAGAGCTCAATCTGGGACGAAGAACCATATGTAATCTTCCAAGACATGGAGACAACGCTTCCAAAACATATGACAGACATTTTGAATAAGATCAGGAAAAAAAGAAAAATAGCTATCAGAATAACATAGCTGCAACTCATCTGGTAATATGGATAGTCTATTTCGTATATTCCTAGATTAGAATATTGTGAAAGACGGTTAGCATAAAGACTCTAAAGCATTACATGAACATTTTATTTTGCAATACGTATAATATATTGTACACAAGTTAATTTTTTTTAAATGTGAACCGTATGAATGACATGCATATGTGAAGACATAAACATTGGAACCAGAAGAGACAGTATTATCACAGCATGAGCACTAAGTGACGATTTAAAATGCAATGAACGTTTCTATGAACATTAAGATACTTGTTTTAGTAGGAATATGTAGAGACATTGCTTATTAATTTTAAGTTTAATTTATACCGCGAATGTTACCGCAAGTACGGTTAAGTTTGAAGTTTAGTGTTGTGTTAACGAGAACACTTCTGGTGTAAGGTGTCATGAGGTTAACTGCAATAAATGTAATTAAACCTGAAATGTTAACTTTTCAATAATATGCGAAGTATTACCGGGCCCTACAATTATTTCTCAATTTTCAGCGGCGGAAGTTATCCGTATGCTTACGTTTTTGTCCTATTCTGTCAACGGATTCCACGCCAGCAGATGAATTACCTTCTCGAGTATATCAGACATTTAAGCAGTCTGAAGTCACGTGAGGTCATTAAAATCGATCTCAGAAGTTTATTTTTACAACACGTTCTTGGGACAGGCCAGTTGACTAGTTAATTATTTGCACCCTTTCTATTTCATTTATGTATTTTTGCAGCCATTTTTTATTGGTTGTAAAGTTGCACACATAGTTCATGAAAGAGGACGAAAAAGTACACAGTACACCTACCTACACTAAACAAATACATTGCTGGATGGAAATCTAATCTGTTTCTGCGGTAGGAATATACGAGTTGGCCTATATTAACAAAATTAATTATGTAACAGTATAAACAAAATAGACGGCCTGATTCATGGGACAACTAGCATTATGTGTAACCATAGTTTGTGGGGAAACTTAAAACTGAAATCATAATGGGCCTGGTGGCTTCTCACAACGCGAACAAATGTTGATGGGATGGTCATGCTAGCGTAGGGGAGACCGGGGCATGTTGATGGGATGGTCATGCTAGCGTAGGGGAGACCGGGGCATGTTGATGGGATGATCATGCTAGCGTAGGGGAGACCGGGGCATGTTGATGGGATCTTCGTGCTAGTGTAGAGGAGACCTGGACATGTTGATGTGATGGTCATGCTAGCGTAGGGGAGACCGGGGAATGTTGATGGGATCGTCATGCTAACGTAGAGGAGACCGGGGCATGTTGACGGGATGGTCATGCTAGCGTAGGGGAGACCGGGGAATGTTGATGGGATCGTCATGCTAACGTAGAGGAGACCGGGGCATGTTGATGGGATGGTCATGCTAGCGTAGGGGAGACCGGGGCATGTTGATGTAATGGTCATGCTAGCGTAGGGGAGACCGGGGCATGTTGATGGGATGGTCATGCTAGCGTAGGGGAGACCGGGGCATGTTGATGGGATCGTCATGCTAGCGTAAGGGAGACCGGGGCATGTTGATGGGATCGTCATGCTAGCGTAAGGGAGACCGGGGCATGTTGATGGGTTGGTCATGCTAGCGTAGGGGAGACCGGGTCATGTTGATGGGATCGTCATGCTACCGTAAGGGAGACCGGGGCATGTTGATGGGATGGTCATGCTAGCGTAAGGGAGACCGGGGCATGTTGATGGGATGGTCATGCTAGCGTAGGGGAGACCGGGGCATGTTGATGGGATGGTCATGCTAGCGTAGGGGAGACCGGGGCATGTTGATGGGATGGTCATGCTAGCGTAGGGGAGACCGGGGCATGTTGATGGGATCTTCGTGCTAGTGTAGAGGAGACCTGGACATGTTGAAGTGATGGTCATGCTAGCGTAGGAGAGACCGGGGCACGTTGATAGGATGGTCATGATAGCGTATTGAAGACCGGGGCTTGTTGATGGGATGGTCATGCTAACGTAGAGGAGACCGGGGCATGTTGATGGGATGGTCATGCTAGCGTAGGGGAGACCGGGACACGTTGATGGGATGGTCATGATAGCGTATGGAAGACCGGGGCTTGTTGATGGGATGGTCATGCTAGCGTAGGGGAGACTGGGCATGTTGATGGGATGGTCATACTAGCGTAGGGGAGATCGGGGCATGTTGGCGCATGGGGCGGGCTGCACTTTTGGATATGTTGTGAATATAATAAACTAATTCTACTGTGGTTCAACAAGGCAAACACCTGTAGCATCACCGACAACATAGGAACAGTTCACCACATACATAGGAACATAGGCACATTTCACCCACAAAGACGAAGCTTCGCAAAAGTTATTACGACTTTTCACTTGTCATCATGGGGTTTGGCATGACACCGACATGCCAAACCCCGAAGTCACGCAAGATGTCGCCCTGGTCGGTAATGAAGCCCACCCACCAGTGAAGCTCAGTCCATCGACGACGCCCAGTCCACGGTGACATTTAACAATAATAGATCCAGGGAGAAATTAGTCCAATAAACTGCTTGTAGCTAATGGTCGAACGAAGAATCCACATATGGTTGTTGTTGCGCTCCTCCTTGTAGCTAACGGTCGAGCGAAGAATCCACATATGGTTGTTGTTGCGCTCCTCCTTGTAGCTAACGGTCGAGCGAAGAATCCACATATGGTTGTTATTGCGCTCCTCTTGTAGCTAAAGGTCGAACGAAGAATCCACATATGGTTGTTGTTGCGTTCCTCCTTGTAGCTAAAGGTCGAGCGAAGAATCCACATATAGTTGTTGTTGCGTTCCTCCTTGTAGCTAAAGGTCGAGCGAAGAATCCACATATGGTTGTTGTTGCGCTCCTCCTTGTAGCTAAAGGTCGAACGAAGAATCCACATATGGTTGTTGTTGCGTTCCTCCTTGTAGCTAAAGGTCGAGCGAAGAATCCACATATCGTTGTGGTTGCGCTCCTCCTTGTAGCTAAAGGTCGAACGAAGAATCCACATATGGTTGTTGTTGCGCTCCTCCTTGTAGCTAAAGGTCGAGCGAAGAATCCACATATGGTTGTTGTTGCGCTCCTCCTTGTAGCTAACGGTCGAGCGAAGAATCCACATATCGTTGTTGTTGCTCTCCTCCTTGTAGCTAACGGTGTAGCGAAGAATCCACATATGGTTGTTGTTGCGCTCCTCCTTGTAGCTAAAGGTCGAACGAAGAATCCACATATGGTTGTTGTTGCGCTCCTCCTTGTAGCTAAAGGTCGAGCGAAGAATCCACATATGGTTGTTGTTGCGCTCCTCCTTGTAGCTAAAGGTCGAACGAAGAATCCACATATGGTTGTTGTTGCGCTCCTCCTTGTAGCTAAAGGTCGAACGAAGAATCCACATATCGTTGTTGTTGCGCTCCTCTTTGTAGCTAAAGGTCGAATGAAGAATCCACATATGGTTGTTGTTGCGTTCCTCCTTGTAGCTAACGGTCGAACGAACAATCCACATATGGTTGTTGTTGCGTTCCTCCTTGTAGCTAACGGTCGAACGAAGAATCCACATATGGTTGTTGTTGCGTTCCTCCTTGTAGCTAACGGTCGAACGAAGAATCCACATATGGTTGTTGTTGCGGTCCTCCTTGTAGCTAACGGTCGAACGAAGAATCCACATATGGTTGTTGTTGCGCTCCTCCTTGTAGCTAACGGTCGAACGAAGAATCCACATATGGTTGTTGTTGCGGTCCTCCTTGTAGCTAATGGTCGAACGAAGAATCCACATATGGTTGTTGTTGCGCTCCTCCTTTTTCCTGTAGTCCGGGGTGAGGCTGGCACCGATATCTTTCGTCGATTGTTGTTTCCCTGGTTATCTGTATTATATACAACACAACTGTTACTCTGATGTTTGACACCACACGCCTGGTCAGTTCAGTGACTTGGGTTGAAATAAATGATTGTGTGCTAACAGTTGTTATGTATTTAATGGGATGCCTCAACGTACGTTGATTGACGCCAACACGGCGCAGGTTGGCGCAGTTGAGAAGGGGTTATATATTACAATACTACAAAGCAGCGTATTTAGGAAATAGCTGAATAAGTCTACTACTGCATTATAGCATTGGTAACATAAGTACACCAAGTGGTTGTGCCTTATCTACGAATAAAAAGCAATTGCACAACTGCGCCAACCCTCCCGATAACAGTAGTGTCACCTGGAATCAATAGTGATTTAGGATTCGTAGTTTTAATATTAGTGCATTTGAGATTTTATGATTAGCTATAAAATATAGTTTTATTATATTTAGCAGTTTGCCTAAGGTTAATTATTTAGTATTATTAGATTGGTGGTTAATGGTGATGTTTGTTCAGCTAGGGTTTGTTCGGTTTCAGTTATACGTACATACGGTATTTGATATTTTATTTGTGTGTGTGAATGTCCATTTACTGTCGGGGGATAACGTATGTATTACTCCTTAGAGCGAATTGAGGAAGGACATTTTAACCGTGGCGATATTATATCTGGTTATGTGCATTAACTCCTTTCACTACGAATGGTAACGAAAACATTTTACCAAAACCGACGAACGGAAACAATGTTAAGTTACACGTAAGCTATACTAGATTGATCATAACTGTATTAAATTTGTTTCATCTTGAAAAAGCTCACCTCTGTTGAATAGGATATGAACATAAATTAACTGCAACAGGAAACGGCTGTGTTTAGCTGCGGACTGTGGCGCTTAATCAAACAGGACTTGTAATTCGAAACTGTTTTTTGCACGTACAGACCCTTCAGAGCGTGCTTGTTGCATTATCTCTTAATTCATTGTCCGCAACGGTGAATATACATTTAAACACAGTTATGTTATGGTGACGGTACTTTTACTACAATTCATCTGAATATATTTGTATATTGCATATAGAATCTTCTCATCTACCAATCTACCAGTGTTGGCTCACATTTAGCTCAAATAGTACTACACGCTATATAGGAAGTGAATAAGGGTGTGTTTTCTGTATAATCTATATAATCTACAAAGGAAATCACTAAACATTAGAGGATGGAGGCCGATGACCAAACGCTACATGTATAATAGAGGATTGTGGGTTACTAATGTGCTAGATATGGATTTATATTCTTAAAATATATTGGTTAAAATATCGTTGTTCTCTGTTCCATTTTAGCAAAAGGAAAAGTAACACCAATTATTGCAATCAGTGCATACGGGTCTCTCATAAAGGCAAATATAACGATATACGAAAATAATTAGCAAACATAACTTATATTTGAATAATTATTGCTATACAAGACGACAGTAGAATGCAGGTCACTTGTAAAGATGGGTTTGTAAACATCACTGATATATTTGTTCTCCTGAAAAAATAATGCAAATTATCCATCTGTGCTACTCGTGATGAAAAACCAACAAACTTCAAATGTACGATTCATAAAGCGAGAAAATTAAAAATTAAAACAATCCCAAATAACGATTCATGAAAAATTGGAAAGTAATATACAAACAACAACAAAAGGTTAATTAAGGAGAAAACAGAACGTTCGATACAATGTCGGACCATTGGGAGAATGTGTCGGGAGATAGTACTACATGGATTTCTAATATCAATAAACCTCTTATGAATTGTTAAATAGAGTCAACATGTCACAAATATTGGTAAAGTTGGATTATAGCCTACCTTATGGTACAACACATAAACGTGATATTCAAAACATTTACCCGTATATGTTGTGTCACTCCTTCAAGGCTACCTGAACGATTTATTTATTTTTAGCCAAGGCTTGGCTTGGTAAATTTAGCAACAACGAAATAAATTGCTGGAACGATTTATCTCACCTGAAATAAAGCTTGTGTGGACGTCGTGTAATGAAGCCGTTAAGCGGAAATGGAAAAAGATTTGTGAAATGTAGAAGGAAGAAAACAATGTTATCAATAACATAAGTAGAACAAAGTATCGTTGTTGGTGTTGCATAAAATAATCCTAAATTTGATTAATCCTAAGTGGTGGCGTTACTTGTTGCAGGTATTGTCTTTCTGAATTCAGATACAATATTTAACACTTAACAAGATTTAACAAGATTGCCGCTTACCGATGACAAGTGGAAAAGTAAGCCATTGGCTTATCAAAAGGAAGCCGTGGGCTTATCATACTGGAAATCTGTTTCGAATGGGGTACCACAGGGATACGTATTATGTTTTTAATATATATATATATATATATATAAATGATTTATTTGGAAGATGACATATCTAGCAAAGTATTCAAATTTGCAGATGACACACAACAGTTTTCAGAAAGGTTACTAATGATACATATAAACAAAGTTTAGAGGATGATCTAGATAAATTAGTTAAATGATACAAAAATTGCAAATGTTGTTGAATTTTGGGAGCTGTAAATGTATACACATAGGACATGGAAACATTGACGAAGAATATCAAATGGGGGATTCTGTACTAGGTAGAACCACACAAGAAAAGGATTTAGAAGTAACATTTAGTGCTGACATGAACGTTTCAGAGCAATGTGGGATTGCTGCTTCGAAAGGAAATCAAATTCTAGAGCTAATTAGGAGAACTATCATATATAAGGAGAAACAGCTAATTATACCCCTGTACAAAGCAATAGTTAGACCACATTTGGAATATTGTATACAGGCCGTATGGTAAAATGGACATAGACAAGCTAGAAAGAATACAGCGAAGAACAACTAAAATGATTCCAGAATTGAGAGACCTTAGTTACGAAAGTCGCTTATTACAATGTGGTTTGACAACACTAGAGACCAGGAGACTAAGAGGAGACCAAATAGAAGTGTTTAAAATGATGAACAGTTATGAGGATGTTGATAGGAATATGTTCTTCAAACTTAAAGAAGGCAGTAGAACCAGAGGACATAAAACACATCTTCTCCTTCTGTCGCCGCTTTACACAAAACATTTATCCAAAAAAATACGCGTTTGTATACTATCAATCCTCCTCCACGGGAGTGCTAACGTCACTGTCATAGTTAGGCACAACCATCCAATCGCAGGCCACAAACGCAGCCACATCTGATTGGATGAAGCAGACGATAAAAATAAAGAGGTTTCGAAGCAGCTATCCAGCTCTACTGTGCGTACATTCCACTCAGCGAGCAGACAGTTTAGTACAAGTCCTTACTACAGGTAAAATTTACAACAGCATATTGGTATTGTTTTCGACCAGTGTGGTATTGCGTTCATTTCCATTGTAAGGTACAATAACGTTTGTGTCATGTTTCAGACAACCGCAGAATGGACATTCCGGTTTTCCTGTTGAGTTGTTTTTTTGGTGAGTATTGGAGTAGCGATTGTGCAGAGCTACGGTGTCCTTGAGTTGTAATAACCTTTTTATCTATGTAGCGGCAACTATCCCATCTCTTCTAGTCACCGAAACTGAGTGATCGTGCTAACACGTTGTACTGTTTAGCCATAGCACTTCGTCAAGCAATAGTTTGTATGCGACACCAAATCATCGACGACTTACGAATCCCGGATGGTCATTTGTAGCTGAAGATAATACATTTCTACAAACACAAGTCCCAAATATTTCTGTAATTTTCTTCCTTTGTGCAGCACCGGTCCTGTCTTACTTAGCGCTTTTTAACTGCTTATTATTATGGTGTATTAGCTGTAGTCAAAATGTTACGTGCGTGCGTATGTGCTTGCGCGCACGAGCTTGCGTGCTTGTGTGTGCGTGCGTGCGTGCTTGCTTGTGACTCTTCTGCTTGCAAAAATCCGTACAAATCATTTCTACTTTCTTTTCAGCCGTGTCTCTCTTGTCATCTGCCGAAAGCACTGACGGAGGTAGGTAATGTTACATACGTTAGAAGACAGCTGCGCGCGTAGATCGGTAGCGACAACGGTGATGTCTCATTTGTAGTATTCTGTTCAAGTTCCACTGTCGTCTTCACCACCACCTGTCTGCATTCCGATCCCTGGCTTTTGCATACGTTATATACAATGTATTTCTAGAATTTCTAAAACTTATTTTCGATATATAAATTTCGAATTTGATATATTTGGTTACAAATGTCGCAATACCATACCGTTGTGATACGAGAATGTGCGTTGGATGCTGTTGTATTGTGGCTGTAGTTTGGGGACCTTGGACGCCATGCACGGCGGAGTGCGGCGGCGGGACGCAGGAGAGGGAGAAGTTCTGCGACGGACAACTGTGCGACAAAACTTCGGCCTCCTGCCACGTGATGTCTTGTGACGGTACGTCAACTATTGTATATTTGTAAGCATTCGTGGTTATAAAAAATATAATTCGCCTTTAAAAAAGGAAAACATGAAAGTTGTACATTATACAATATTCAATAAACTCCTAGTAAGCTAACCAATATGCTGCTAGAAACAACACATTAATACATCAACCGTAATATAAATATGGTTATAATAAAATATACTTCACTCTTAAAAAAGAAAAATATTAAAGTTGTACATTACAAAATATTCGATAAACTCCTAGCAATCTAACAAACAAGCTGCTACAAATAATAACTTAGTATATCAAACATAACATAAATAACCAACATGATACTATACCCACGTCAGTCTACGTCGTATCATGGATTGTTGCAAATTTAGGTAACGTACTGATATTTTTACTATATCAAGATTGATACTTTGATGTTTCTTGGAGACTCGAGACAGGCATTAATTTACATTTGTTTGAATTTATAAAAATTGTACACACTTTTTATAGTGAGCGTTTTCATTCACGAGAACTATTTAAGATTCTAGTATTTTTTTCCCGAACATAGACCCATACGCCAGACAGCCGTGGGGTTCTTGCTCTAAGCCTTGCGGCGGAGGACAACGGAGGCGGACGAGTTCCGTTGATGGAGGGGAACCTCAGGTGATAAACTGCAGCACGCATTCATGTGCCCCAAGTAAGTGTTTGTTTCTTGGGCTTATTTGCTTAGCGTAAACATAGTTGTTGAAACGGAACGGAAATAAAATATTTTTAAATATGTGTTACTATAAAAAGATACATGTTTTTATTCAATGATGTATTTATCGCAGAGAGTTTACAATGATATCTTTGTATGACTCTCAATTGTACATGTACTCAACCAAACACGTAAATATTTATATAATTATTCCTTTTCTGCAAGGATTCGTAAACTCCGTGCCATTTGCTACTATCTAAGCCTAGTGCACACGGGTAACATATCAACTCCGTGCTATTTACTACTATATAAGTCTGGTGCACACGGGCAACATGTAAACTCCGTGCTATTTGCTACTATATAACTCTGGTGCACACGGGCAACATATCAACTCCGTGCTATTTGCTAGTATCTAAGCCTAGTGCACACGGGCAACATATAAACTCCGTAAACTCCGTGCCATTTGCTACTATCTAAGCCTAGTGCACACGGGCAACATATAAACTCCGTGCCATTTCCTACTATCTATGCCTAGTGCACACGGGCAACATATATCGCAAACGACGCAGATTTTAGTTGCTTGTGATGAATCTCTGGTTGCGCACGCAGGAGACGATTTTAGAAGCATTGATAAAATAGGCAAAATACATTGTTAAGTTCTATTGACCTTTCATCAGAACTTCAAAAGTATCAAATGTCGACCATAATTTAAGATATCATAGTAATGCGCAAATGTTCTGGAGAGCACATTTCACGCATGATATGGTAGTGTGGTAATTGGTCAATATTAACATTCATAACGCTACAACAACATGTAACGACAATTACTAAATCAAAAGTCTTAATGTACTGACAATGTTATATATGTTTTAATAGTTCACATTTGCTGGCTTGCACGTTTCTCATAACATCGAAAACAAGATAAATTTATCTGAATTCTTAACTAGCCTCATTATTTGTCAGTATTAGTTTAATACATTGATACAACATGCTAAATGCATTGCTGCGTTTTACTGACATGTCAACAGAGCTGTAAGTGCGTTCAACAAATGCTGGTTTAACGCATGCAAAACCTTGTTATTTCCCAGTTTTCCAACCTGTACAACACATTGTCCAATCGTTGGAAGCAAACTAAATACGTGATGGTCGCACAAAGTTATTTAGTTGTTGCTTTAATACTAGTGTTCGAACTAGTTACCATTTCATCATCTTCTGTGTAGAAAGCATAGCCCGTGAAGGCTGTTGACAAAATATAATAATATATTTTATACCCTGCTGATGCTTAATGTTGATATCTTGCTGATGCGTAATGGCAGAAACGTGAGCTTGTTTGCTACAGGAACACACAGTAGAGTAAATGTTGTTAAAGGGCATTTAATAAATGCATTGTGATAATAAAATACATGTATCGATGAGAAATAGCTGGTACAAACATGTTCCTCGAGAAAAATATCATACATATAAATCGATGAGATAAAGCTTAATCACCAAACAATTATTAAATGATATGTAAAAGTAGCACAGGTGGGGCGATTGTTACAACCAGTAATGTTATAATCGACCGGTAGTGTAATAATCGACCAGTAATGTAATAAATCGACCGGTAATCTAATAATCGACCGGTAATGTAATAAATCGACCGGTAATGTAATAATCGACCGGTAATGTAATAAATCGACCAGTAATGTAATAAAAATTATGATGATTATCATAATGATCGTGATGTTGATGATGTTAATAATGATGATGTAGACGATGATTATGAGTGTGATAAACAATTATGATGATGATGATGACGATGATAATGATGATGATGATGATGATGATTATGACGATGATGATGATACTAATAATGTTGCTAACGATGGTGATGATGAGGCCGTTAAATTGTTATGATGATGATGAGTAAGAAGATGAAGATAACTAAGCGGTCTTAGTGATGGTGATGATGATTATTATTATTATTATGACGATGATGATAATGATAAAGATTATAATGATGATGATAATGATGATGATAACGATGGTGATGATGAGAGTGATAAATATTTATGATGAAGATGAGGAAGAAGAAGAAGACAATTAAGCGGTCTTAGTGATGATGATGATGATGATGACGAAGATGATGACAATGAGAGTGATCATTATTACGATTATGAGGACGAAGACAATGATACTTTTAGCTTTATCATACTGCTCCTCCTTTTCATCGTCATCCTCATATTCACCCTTATAGTGGCTAGCTATGCTGACATCCACTCGACGTTCACAAACGTATGATTAAAATAAGCATCTCAGAAAAAGTGAGCCGCATGTTTTCTGGGAGAACATATAGAATGTCGTTCATATAACCTCCAAGGTAGCGCTAACATAAATCCTTAATTATCTTCATCTTTCTCCTCCTATTCATTATCATCTTCATCATCATCGTCATCATAATCATCTTCAGTTTTTATTACATTACCGGTCGAGTTATTACATTACCTGTCGATTGGTACAACCAGTAATGTAATAATCGACCGGTAATGTAATAAATCGACCAGTAATGTAATAATCGACCAGTAATGTAATAAAAATTATGATGATAATTATTATTATGATGATGATGATGATGATGATGATGTTAATAATAATGACATAAAAGGTGATGATGAGGGTGATAAACGATTATGATGACGATGGCAATTAAGGGGCGATCTTTGTGACGATGATAATGATGATTATGACGATGATGATGATAATAATGATTATGATGAAGATGATAATGATAATGATAATAACGATGGTGATGATGAGGGTGATAAATGGTTATGATGATGAGAGGAAGAAGATTAAACAATTAAGCGGTCTTAGTGATGATGATGATGATGATGACGAAGATGATAATAATGAGGGTGATCATTATTACGATTATGAGGACGAAGACAATGACACCTTCAGCCTCATCATCCTACTCCTCCTCGTCATCGTCATCATCATCATCATGTTCATTTTTATAACGGCTAGCCATGCTGACACCCACTCGACGTTCACAAACGTACGATTAACATAGAAATCTCAGAACGAGTGAGCCGCATGTTTTCTGGGAGGACATATGGAATGCCGTTCATATCGTTCGGACCGAGTCAGACAGAGCGGTAAGGAAGAAGGGGGGGGTCATTAAAAAGGGTCACCTCAACACATGAAACAGGTAATATACACTCAATTAAGGGATCATCTCAAACAATTATTTAAGGGATCATTAAAATACTTAATAACGGATCATCATTTGATCAAATTAAGGGGTCATATCAAACAAGGTAGGGGAAATCTCAAAATGCAATGTGATATTATATTAGAAACTTAAGTTTAACCGCAAAAAATAATAAAATAAGGCACCAGCTGAAACAATTAAGGGGTTATCTCAAAAAAATTAGTTAATGTGTAATTTCAGTCAACTAAAACGTTCATCTAAACGAGGGAACCCAATTAATTTTTGAGATGATCCCTTAATTTGTTGAAACGATCAGCTTGTTAACTTGTTAATTCCTTTTTACATATTTTACACGATCCCTTAACTGTTTTTGAGAAGACCCATTCATTTTATGAGATGTCCCCTTAATTTATTTAACTTTTTCGAGACGACCACGCATAATGTTTTGAGATGATCAGCTAGTTTATCATTAAAATACTTAATAACGGATCATCATTTGATCAAATTAAGGGGTCATATCAAACAAGGTAGGGGAAATCTCAAAATGCAATGTGATATTTTATTAGAAACTTAAGTTTAACCGCAAAAAAAATAATAAAATAAGGGACCAGTTGAAACAATTAAGGGGTTATCTAAAAAAAAAGTTATTCAGCATTTTTAATGATAATTGTTTCAGATGATCCCTTAATTGAGTGTAGATTATCTCTTTCATGTGTTGAAGTGACCCTTTTTAATGAAACCCCGCCCCTTCTTCCTTATCGCTCTGTCTGACTCGGTCCTATTGGTTGCCAACATGTGCGTTACCTGGGAGGTTATATGAACGGCATTCCATATGTCCTCCCAGAAAAGATGCGGCTCACTCGTTCCACCATTCCTATGTTAATCGTACGTTTGTGAACGTCGAGTTGGTGTCAGCATGGCTAGCCATTGTAAAAGTGAACACGATGATGATGATGACGATGAGGAGGTAGAGTAGGATGATGAGGCTGAAGGTGTCATTGCCTTCGTCCTCATAATCGTAATAATGATCACCCTCATTGTCATAATCTTCGTCACCATCATCATCATCACTAAGACCGCTCAATTGTTTTCATCTTCTTCCTCATCATCTTCATAACCATTTATCACCCTCATCATCACCATCGTTATCATCATTATCATCATCATCATTACCATCATCATCATAATCTTTATCATCTGCATCATCTTCATAATCATCATCATCATCACTAAGACCGCTTAATTGTCTTTAATTTCTTCCTCATCATCAAATCCATTTATCACCCTCATCATCACCATCATTATCATCATCATCATCATCATCATGGTCATAATCATCATCAACATTATCATCGTCACTAAGATGACCCCTTCAATGTCATCATCATCATAATCGTTTATCACCCTCATCATCACCTTCTACATCATCATTATTAACATCATCATCATCACGATCATAATTATTATCATCAACATTTTTATTACATTACTGGTCGATTTATTACATTACCGGTCGATTTATTACATTACCGGTCGATTATTACATTACCGGTCGATTTATTACATTACCGGTCGAGTATTACATTACCGGTCGATTTATTACATTACTGGTCGATTATTACATTACCGGTCGATTTATTACATTACTGGTTGTAACAGGCGATCATTTATCCCACCAGGCCTCCAATACTGGAGGCCCCAACCCCCCACCCAAGGATTAAAATATAATAATATATTATATTACATTATATTTGCGTAGCAGTTGTTTCCTTGATACATTAAGATTATGTCAATTTACGGTGAGATAGCCACGGCCTAGGACACTGGACGTAGTTTTGTATACATGTGTATGCTGTTTGATGTTGTTCTTGAGAGGACATTCCATTTACCCCACATACAAATTCCAAATCACCCGAAAGTCTCTTAACTAGGGTAGCGGAATATCATAAATTAATATGTACTAACCACTGATCGATTAGTGTTTGCAGACCATGACCAGTTTAAGCCACATATTATAAAGCTACATACTTAGAACATACATACAAATTTGTCACGTTTAGTTCACTGATTGGTGGACAATTAAAGAAATGTGTTGTTGATTGATAACTTGCTTCATTGCTGCGCAGGTTCTAATACTAACAATAACTGAAGTAGGATTAAGAAATGTGTCAAAACAGCATAATGTGGCCAGTAGGTTCCTCGATATAGCCACTGGATGTTAATCAAAACTAATTAATATTACAACATGAATTGTTTGAATACAATGAGGTAAAGTGTATTTTGGCAAAAGTGTACCCTTTACGTGAAAATGTCCATAAAGAGAATGGCCAATTACATGTTTAGTTTTAAACCATATTTTCTTTAATAAATAACATTTCATTGATTATTGCTACTATTGTCTCATCAACGGTATGCCGCTAGCGAAACTGGTTAAGCTATTTTTTCAGATTAATTTTATCGTGAAAACCAAAACACAAAAATGACAAGCACGATATGTCGATATCCGTATCAAATATCCCATGTAGTATTGTGATATGTGTTACCGTTGATGTCATCATCAGATGTGGGCGATTGCATCGCCGACGTCGTGTTTGTTCTGGACTCATCGGGAAGCATCGGCAGCCTCAACTGGTGTGTCTCCCTCCAGTTTGTCATCGACGTCATGAAAGGACTGAATATCAAGGCAGCTGGGACGCGCGTAAGCGTTGTCATATACTCAACTGAAGTCGAACTCAGCTTTGGACTCACAAAGTACTATTCGATGGCCGCCATCGAGCCAGTCGTCTTCGATCTCGAGTACATGGCCGGTGTCACCAACACGGCAGACGGCATCAAGAAGATGCGCGAAGTAATCGCCTCCGAAGGGCGTGGCAACAATATAGCCACGCCCATCGGTGTCGTCATCACTGACGGCAAGTCCAACGTTGATGCGGCGAGAACACTCGTTGAAGCGAATGGCGCAAAGGCCGAAGACATCGTCATGTTTAGTGTCGGTAAGTGACGCCGCATATTCCTTACCTACGCAATAACATTCCATACAAATTAATTGTACTGTACGAAAGAAACATTTATAAACGGATATTATATAAAGATTCTCATTACGGTGTTTGCCGTTTTAATATATGTGCTAAGTCAATGATGCTTAATCAATTCATTTTTTTGCTAGTCTCATTTCAAATTAAGTTTGCGAAAACCCGAACCTACCTAGTATCCACTTCAACATGCTAGCTCATTTGTACAACTTTTATATGTAGTCTTTGTGAAATCATCAGACAAACTATTAAATTAGTAAATGCTTGTTCAAGCATTTACTGAAGTGAAAATGGTAATGCTAAAAATAACGATTTTCTTCCTTGGTGAAATTTCGTAACTTTGTCATGTGATCGGGAGATGATGGAGGTCATGATCATGTCACATGATCAGCACTGACCCACACAGTGTTTGCTGTTTTGATTATACATTATTTTTATACTTACCAGATCTAACAAACTAAAGTAAATTCTTTCGATGATTTCAATAAAAATAGGCATTTTGTATTAAGACGACTGCGGATGTAACATAAACTATGCACACTCTACATATATGGACTCCAATGAACCGGATTTGTGATAGATTAAATCAGTCGAGGATGCAGTTTTACGAATTAAATTTGTGTGTGTGTATTTTCCAGCGATCGGTAGCGATATAGATCAGGATGAAATTGATGGCATTGCAACACACCCAGACACCGTATTCAAAGCGGAGACTTACGAGGCCGTGCAACAACTAACAGACGAAATTGCTGATAGAATTTGTACATGGGGTAAGTTTTGATATATATATATATATATATATATATATATATATATATATATATATATATATATATATATATATATATATATATATATATATATATATATATATATATATATTATTATTATTTACATCGTATATGCTAGGATCGTGCCATATTTTTGCAATGATACATGTGATACTAAATATATATGATTTGGTTCCAACAGCCAAAGAGAAAAAGTGCGGAGACTGCGGAAACTTCGGAGACTGCAGCGAGTCGTGTGGCAAGGAAGGCATAAAGCAGGGCACCAAAGAATGCTGGCTGGTTGACGGAAAGACAGGGGAGGAGATCGAAGATAGTAGACACGAGGAGCTGTGCAGCGATACATGCTTCAATGAGTGCCCATGTAAAGTATACAGTTAGCAAATGTGCTTAATTGCTGTCGAAATATCGTGTTTCATTAGTTACTTTTAACATCTTTAGTATATTGCAAACGTGTAATGGAAATAGCATGCTTCATGGAGTTATGTTCGTGACAGTTGGTGTTATTTGTTGCACTGTTTATTGAATCTGGACGTCCTAATGGCAAATGCAGCGAATATTACAAAGAGTAAATTGTCAAATTCTAAACACGAGTTTATTCGAATATTTTATATTCATATATACAATATTCGATTTATAATGTACTGTTCGTGTTTTTTCATCAATGCTTTTATCTGACAACAGGGGTACCTGACTGTTCCCGCTGCGACTACACGAAAGGACAGATTTGGCTTGAGGACCGGAATAACTGTCACATGTACTTCATATGTGAGCCGATTGGCAAAAGGGAGTACCGGTTACACCACGTCACGTGCGGAGAACTCTTTTGGAGCCAGTCCTTCCACACGTGTGTGCCCGTCATGCCGGCAGATGCCAACTGTGTCATTGGGACAGTTTCTCTATACATCCAGCCATCAACTCCTGCAGGTAAATTGATTTGTTGACGTAACAACCAGTGCGTTGTTGGTTCAGGAGAACGACGCTAAACTAAATAAAAAAATACGCAACATTTTCTATATGTAAAAATATTCAAATTTGCTTCGTTCGCCACACTTTTGTTCACATGTAATAGGCATCATCGAGAACCAACGATCACTTACTAGTTATGTCCATCTGGTGACACTCCAGACATAAACTAAACCGAGTATTGTTATATCAACGATTTATTTCACTGCTGGAATTTATTTTGTCTGTATCCTGCTAAGTTAAAATTGGACCGATCTCCGTCGTTCTAGCGATTTATAATATGAAATTGGGTATATCACATCTTATTTAATCCCAGTTGAATGATATGCGTGTATGTTGTCAGCACAACATTTCATATCCCTGATATCTTCACCTTATGCATAAGACAAATCGTGTACATCGCTGTAGCATCGTTAATTCCATGAATAATTAAACACCCTTGTACCACGTTTGTGCTTCCACCAGGGGTTGATGTAGAAAAAATCCGATAGGAATATAAAGATCTACGTACGACGATACATTGTAACGTTTGACGGCACATTATAAAGTGCGACTGTATTAACTTTTGTAACATGAGACGGCACATTGTAACTCCAGTTAAATCGAATGGTGTTTACAGCTCCATGCCCGTATGAGCCATACCCTAGCGATCCATCCAAGTTTTGGATTAGTGGAGATCCACTGACGGTAAGCGACTGCCTCAAAGGAATGGAATTCGTCAACATGGGTGACTTGTGCGACTGTCTCCCTGCAGGACTATGTAAGCACCGCGTAAATGCTACGGCATGCACATACTCACCGTCATGTCAATAGTTATTTAATACAACATGTATGAAAATTCGTAAAGTTTATAATTTCAGCTAGGATATGCAATGTATATATATATATATATATATATATATATATATATATATATATATATATATATATATATATATATATATATATATATATATATATATATATATATATATATATATATTCTGGATATGCTCGTTATATATATATATTAGTTTTGTTTATTGAAAACAATATATATATATATATATATATATATATATATCATGTGGCAGAAATACTACATAATTCTACTGCGTACTAATCTCTGTCAAGTGTACCCGACTTGTGGCGACGATCTGCTGCTCTACTTCCCCTACGAGAACCACTATAATGACGTCAGTTGTCACCACGCCATTGCCACCCAGTACGGCAGCGGAGTGTCAATCGAGTTTGACCCAGATCGAAATGGAAACGTCGCCTGTTTCACCGGTGATACTCACTTTGAAGTAAGTTTTAAACTAAATCCTAAACAAAACCCAAAGCCCATGAACACCACACTCTCGTTTAACTTTGACAAACTGATGGACCCTGCTATATCGTATTCATTCCAAGCAACAATTGGCGGGGAGTTTGCTCCACTGATCACGCTTGAAGAAAACCTAGAAGCGATTACCACTAACTTTAACGCTGTGATGATAGAAACAGCAAGTGACGTCCTAGGAAAGCACCGCTGATAGTCCAAACCCTGGGTCACAGAAGACACAGACTAAGGAGCAGCAAAGCCAGTTACATCAGCAAGAAGATCAGGAAGGGAATGAAAAAGGCCAAAGAAGACTGGATAGAAGAACAGTGCACGGAAATCGAAGACTGCCTCACAAACAACAACAGCAAGATATATTACTAAGTCGTGAAAGAACTGATAAAGCAAAGGCAGGTAAAATCAACACCATTCAAGACAAAGAATGGAACTGCCTCACTGAAGAAAACGACGTCACCAACAGATGGACGGTGTAATGTTCAGAACAATACAACTTCCAGACCAAAGGAGAACCCAGTGTCCTAGCCAAATAAGAATCGTCAAACGATGACGACTTTCAAATTCTACGTGAAGAAGTTGAGGCAGGTCTTAAGATCACAGAAGAATGGGAAAGCTGCAGGAAACGAAAACATCCCAGCGGTGCTGTTAAAAAAAGAGAGGAGAAGCGGTGATAGACATCCTCACCAACATCTGCAACAGAATCTGGCAGACTGAAGAGTGGCCAACAACATGGACAGGAAAGACCGTTACAGGAAAGACCGTTACAGAAACCCAGGCACTAGCAGACAACCGCCAAGACTGGAGCTGACTTGTGCAACGTTAATCAGAGCAGCGCCCTACGACCTAGTCGGGTCACTGGATCAGTAACAATAACGGTAAACAAAACATGACTAAATATATTTGTGAAACTGCTTCATATTAATTTGAAGCATAATTGTTTTGCTGTCAACTGTCTAAATACGATATCACGCACCAGAAACACCTCGAATGTGAAGAATGTGGCATGTGCTATGTTTTATTGCATCTATTCCAGGTTGCCTTCCTGCGAACTTGGTTTGCCAACAACAAAGTGGACAAGTTCACTGTGTCGGTGTGGTTCAAGCGACAAGGAGAGCAGTCCTCCCCTCAAGGCATTGTCAACAACGGTGACTGCATCGACACGGCTGGCTTCCTGATCGGTCATGCATATGATGGCGTAGTCGCCAACATCACCACAGAAAATGACCACGCGCAAACGCCGGTTAATGTGGTGAATATATCAATTATAATTGGTGTGGGCAAGATAAAATATATAAGCCGAACATCAGACGATATTTAATCTCTGAAGAATTTACCTCATTCAAACGGTTAGGGTTAGCGTTTGGGCTAGATTTGGGTTGGGTTATGGTTAGGGAACCCTAATAGGTTGATTGAATTAACTGAATAAGTGAATGAGCCAGGTCAGAGTGACGAATGTAGGAAAATCGGATCAGTAGTTTTCCAGATATTGTATTATATATATATATATATATATATATATATATATATATATATATATATATATATATATATATATATATATATATATATATATATATATATATATATATATATATATATAGGTATTTAAATGTCGAGGTTAAATTTGCATACATGTGTATTTGTCTAACGGAATACTTTGCGATGACTTCTTTTGTGTGAGTGTGTGTGTGTGCTTGCGTGCGTGCGTGCGTGTGTGTTATTAAATACACATTACCCACGAAAATGAGCGCGAAACTGGACAGTTGGAAGGTATAGTACTACCGTCAGGAGCACAGTGATTGCATATGCCAGGTGGTTAGAGCAATCATCCTTGTAAGAGTTAATGACACTGCGGAATGTCTGATGATGTTTTTGCCGCCCTGGTTATGTCACAGTTATTGGCGTCATATGTGGCTATAATTCTGTACAATATCATTGTATCATTGTATGCTGTGATGTTACACCACAATTGTCTAAGTCAAATGTGTACGTAGTTAAACAGAATGGCTAAACGTATAATTATTGTTAACAATGATTGTCTGTGTAGGAATGGCGATGAATTTTCTGTTGAGCTTATTTGCTATGATTTCGTTCAGGTGCCGAGTGGCGTGTGGAACCACGCGGTCTGGGTCTACGACGGAACATATCTCAAGTTGTACATCAACAACATCCTGACTTTGCCAACCACCCCAATGACAGGTACGATCGCACGCAAGCACGCACGCACGCACGCACGCACGCACGCACGCACGCACGCATACACATACATGCATATATATATATATATATATATATATATATATATATATATATATATATATATATATATATATAATTATGTATACACACACTGCTAATTACTATGTGAAAATATAATAATCGTACAGTAACGTTCTCCGGATACAGCCCTCCTTCCTGCGATATAGGTTCGTGCTGGCCCGGCCAGCGTGACCAGGTGCCCGTTTGTGTAGCGGGCACTCACTGGTGATAATGAGCGCGGTCTGCGTTTCGGCACCGCACTCACAAGACGCTGATGGTGCCAGTCCCACCTGGTTCATGTTGTGTTTGAACCTGCCACATCCTGTACTTATTCGATTGAGGCACACTAGTGAGTGTCGGCTGAGTTCGTGTCCAACTGGTTTCTTCGGTGGGATAGGGATACATTCCCTTAGTCTGCAAGGTGTGGCGTCCCACCTTCTCGACTAAGCCTTATTTGTCCATGTGGTCCTACTCTTCCCGACAGCGTCGCTGATGATACACCTGGCGTACTCCGAGAAGGTGTGTCGAGATCGCAGATGCTTTCGTCCATGTGCAGTTGTTGACACCATGGTGTGTAATCTGCGTTGGTGGTCATCTGCTTCGGCAAGACGAGCAAGTGCTAGTCATTGTTTGTTTCGTCGGATGTTTGGTGGTGTTATCCCAGTGACGACTGGCAGCATGACCGTCGGTCTCGTTCGGATGCACCCGGACACCAGACGGAGGCTGTTGTTTAGTGCTGCGTCAATTCGGTGTGTGTGGGCACTGCGGCACCTCACTGGCGAACACTATTCGGCCGGAGCAAAAGCAAGTGCGACTGTCGATTTTTGAAGAACGTCAAAGTGTGCTCCGTATTTTGTGTCGTCGAAGTAAGTTGCATCGTGCGTTAACTTTCTTCGAGAGCTGGGATAGGTGTTTTGAGTAAGTCAATGACCTGTCGAATGTTGCTCCGAAATATTGGGGTGGGTTTGTCAGATAAAGCAGCTGCTCACTGTTTTGTCGACTTTAAGTCGGAGGCGCCATCATTAGATGTACAGGTCCAGGCAAGTCAGGTCGTTAGTTAACGTTTGCTGTATGTCAACACAGTTCAGTCCCAATTCCATGAGGGGGATGTCATCAGCATAGATATATTGCGTTGATGCCGTGTACGGGATGTCCGAGGTATAGATGTTGAAGAGCATCACAGCAAGAACTGAACCTTATAATACCCCATTCTTGATAGTGTGTGTGTTTTTGACGTGTCTTTGTAGTTTGAAGCTTCGGTTTGTGATAAGTTCTTGCATAAACCGGATCATGTGTTTGCTTCGTATTAGGCAAAGCATCTTCAGAGCTAGACCTCTGTGCCACACAGTGTTGTATGCGGCTGAGAGGTCAACGGATACTGCTCCACATTTCTCTCCGGTTTCAAAGGCTGCCTCGATGTCTTCTGTCAGTTTGACAACTTGTTCTACAGTGCTTCTTCTTGGGCGAAATCCTGCTTGCTCGCGTGGTAGCAGTGGACCAAAGACTTAAAGCTTACTCGCGTGGTAGCAGTGGACCAAAGACTGGAAGACGATTGTAGATCAGTCGCTCGAGAAGTTTGCCAACCGAAAGTAAACTTATCGGACGATAGCTGGCAGCTTCATCTGGGTCTAGCCCGGTTTGAGGATGGCAATAATCTTTGAGGATGGCAATAATCTTTGATGATGGCAATAATCTTTGCGGATAGCAATAATCTTTGATGATGGCAATAATCTTTGAGGATGACAATAATATTTGATGATGGCAATAATCTTTGAGGATGGCAATACTCTTTGAGGATGGCAATAATCTTTGCACGACGCCATATTTCTCTCTCTCTCTCTCTCTCTCTCCCTCTCTCTCTCTCTCTCTCTGTATTTGTGGAATGATATATCCGTCACGCTATTGTTTGTTTATATCAAGATACCAGTTTTGCAAGATTTGTATGTTAGTGTAATTCTGACTCTAAGCATGTACATAATTATTATATTAAAGTTCGTTACAGTTATATGTGTAACACCATGTACATCAATGTGCAGGGACAAGTTTTCATTAGTGACATCATTGAATTGTTGTTATTAGGCTACCTGACGAACAACGATGTACCGATGCACATCGCCAACTGCTGTGGGGAACATTTCTTTGTCGGATGTCTCGATGAGGTGAGAGCAAAGTCGGATATATATATACATATATATATATATATATATATATATATATATATATATATATATATATATATATATAATAAATATATATATATATATATATATATATATATATATATATATATATATATATATATATATATATACGTACATGAGAGTAAGCAACCACGGTTGCATACGGGATTTTATGCAATCTATGACACGAGCGAAGCAAGGTAAGCATGCTAATTTATGCTAATTTACTCGTAGACAAAGAAACCTGAATTCCCGCCTAAGCGCTCCCGCGACACCGATAGACTAATCAGAGAGCAGTTGTCAGTGCGGGTGACGCATTTGAAATTACGCAGCTTCACCTTCGGGTGATCGCTGCCTTCGGAGTGGACCTGATTTTTTATTACATCATGTTTTGCCCCACCCTCCTCCCAAACTTCTTCCTGTTTAAGGTTATATGTCTTCAGCAATGGCTTGCTTACAAAATATTGTACATTGACTTTGGAAGTGAAATCGCCGCCTTTCTCATGACTCTTTACCTATCCAGTGGACATTGGGTTTTCATTTGGCTTTCTTTGCCCGGACACGTGACGTTTTTATTGTGGTGTGGAAGCTGACTTCCTCGATTTTTGGAATGTTAGGCGTTATCACCTCATATTTTACGTTACTAAAGTATATAGAGTATACATTTCAGGTAGTGTATTACGGTGCTGCAACAAAGCAGTGTGTCGAATATCGACGATGAAGTTTCATTGTAATGTGCAGGTGGTGATGCCATGAATTGTCTTGTGTGGTAGGAATATTACTGTATATTCTGCGTTGCTATGTCGAAATGTAGGCTCTGGGTGCATTATGTCCAAGCGGCTTTGTATGAGGCTCAGCCACAGGTTTGCATATTTTACGGAGTCAACATTTCATTTTTTTAATCGTAATAGCATGCTATTGGGCGTACCTTTAATAAACGTAATTCATTTGGCCTTTTCATATCTTTTGTGCTATATATATATATATATATATATATATATATATATATATATATATATATATATATATATATATATATATATATATATATATATATTTATACGTTATAGCTCCCAGGCCAAAGGTATTTTAAAATGCCTTTCACAAAATACTTGCGTATTTGATATGTTTGCGTACTACAACTTATATCAACCAGCACACGATGAGTACGAATCTTTCTTATATAGACACAGCTTCGGTTTGTTAAACATGTATGTGTGTGTGCTCATATACGTTCGTGTTTAATGGAATAATGTAAAGAAATGGGCTTAATGGAAAATCTTTGCCTTTATTGTTGCAGCTGCGTGTCTACGACAGAGCATTGAGCTCAATTGACATAAGTAATCTTCCGTAAGAAGGAAGATGTCAACTTCTAGAGGAAGAATCGATGAGTCCCATGACCGAATGACGGATATAACGCTACACGCAAAATTATGCACAGGGGTGCCTTAATGAAATTTATTTATGCTGGATATATGGCATATAAAAATGTGTAGGAATATAAGGTATTAAAAGGGTTCATGCAAATTAATTAGTATTGACTCTTTTTCTTATTGTTCTTCTTAATCTTCAGCAGTAAGGCAGGTCATTGGCATATTTAACGTACGTATATATATATATATATATATATATATATATATATATATATATATATATATATATATATATATATATATATATATTCGCCCGGAGTGCTACTACAGTTCGATTTATACGAACGATTTGCGATCCATATGGTCAGGCGCAAGTGTGCGTTTAGACGAAAAACGTATTTGGATTCTGCGACCTAGATATTTACTCGCGCCAATCCCCACTTGAGCTTGAATATAAGGTCATGACGACTGTATCTACTGCCGGTCGTTGATTAGCCACTGCTTCAAGCTATCGGCGAATCTGGGACCAGTCCATCCCAATTCTACCGACACAATCGTAGCTACAAATTGCTGCAGTTAATCGCCCTCACTAGATTGTTTAGACGACCGATTCTAGCACTGCAATATCATTCGACACCGTGTCGGTTAAACGATTGGACAATTAATCACTCGTGTAAACCGGCATTTACTAACACTGCAAAAGAGTCGGATGCAACAAAAAATAATGAAATAATGGACGCGAAAGTTTATTTTGTTAATCAAAAACACCTGCATGTCTTTGTTCGAGTATGTCATCAAGTATTGTAATACGTTCGGTCCATTTGACCCACATAGCGAATTTTGAGACACGTAGTGTCGCAAGATGATCCATGTCAGCTAAACCGAGTTAACATGTTATATATGTGGTCGGTCGCATTGATACAGAGGCTATTTAATCGACAGGAAATGCACATTTTACGAACAATTAACAAAGACGATTAATGAGAGTAGGACAAATATTTCTACAGCGACGAAGATCAAGACCATTTCAACGATTATGTTTCAATATTTTTTCTTCTTACTTTACGGAATGCTGTTTTTAAAGATTACATGAAATTAATTAATCAACTTCTTTGAAACTTCGAATACGTACAACTAAGGCTATTAGTTGCATATATGCCAAATAGGAAGTATCTTGCTTGCTAATGCATATCACCATGCTCCGTCAAACATGGCCATTTGCGCGTTATAAATCGACCACATTTTCCGAATTGGGTCAACTTCGATGTGACGTCAACCTGGCAATGACTCACAGCATCAACGAGGCGTACGTTGATGTTTACATGGTGATTACGGGTATTTCTTCTTCCCATAAACAGTTATTTTGAATAATATTGTATATATGTATTAGACATGTTTGAATTTCGTGATTCTGTCGTGAATATTTATACATTAATGCCAAATCGTTGACGTGTGTGCGGGTGCCGAAATGTCCACTAGTTGTTCAGTGATCACCAGTTTCCATGGGAGTTGACACAATATAGGAATCCATCCCACTCCAAGTAGAAGAAACAGTGGGTTCGCTTCCTAGGCCTACTTTGCCGAATACTAAAATACTGGTGATATGTCGGCTGGCACTCACTCAAGACAGCGCTTCCTCTTGTTGCGAACTCAATGCCTTTGAAAGGAATAAACGTTGATTAATAATATCGAGTTATCAAGCGGACGCTACAGTTTGCATATAGCTAGTTCGGTCAAACATCTGTATGTTGCACTCGTAGCCCACTAGAGAACTGTCATCATTTCACTTCCGGTTTATTCGTGGACGAATAAAGTTCCTGTGATTTTGAGGTTAATTTTATATACCCTAAAAATAGATTAATCAGCTAGGCACAACTTTTGACCAATGCACCCCTGTACGTTTCATTAACAATATGCAATACCCGGAATGTCCTGTGATGAATGCGTCGAATATCGATAGGATGTTCGACTATTTTACCGTACCCGAAACAATCGTTTGTGTATGCCAACGCATGCTCAATCGCGTACGAAGATTATCGTTTCCTGTTCCGGTCCCTCTTGGTACCGGAAGCGAGTCTCTCTTTGCAAAGTGATGCTAGTATTTTGATATTTGTCTAATGTCAATAAAAGTTATTGTTGGTACGATTCATTCTTTGCTGATTATTTACGTATTTGTCGTTGTTGCGGATGCGTCATTATAACGACTGTCGTACTTAAATTACAGCACTATTTACATCCGTCGGCAATTGCTCGCGAACAAAATCCTCACCAGTGACGCATTCATTATTGATTATAACTCTCACACTCGGCACGAAGTCCGACTTTTGTATTTAAGTACATTTATCTTTTTTTTACGCAGCCGTCTCAATAACCAGTCGTACGTACTGCCAAAAATACTCATCCTCGGGACAGGATAACATAGTAGTTCGTAAGTGACGGTTACGATAACACTGTTTGCATAATGTCCGAGTACAGTCCTTCCATTTACGGTTACTCGTGGCGTTTGAAAAGATAATCGCAATGAGCCTCATGTCGTGCTCAGTGATGTCACGAAGATTTGTGTTTGGGCGAATATATTGACGTCTACTTCGTCATGGCGTATAACATGCCCTGCCAGACGAAGATGTCGTTGTCTCACTATGGTAGAGCTCCGTGGCAAGTGGCCATGCAGTTCCTGGTGCTGATTTGATCGCGCCAGGACACGTTGAGGATTGTCCGCTATATTCTTGTGTATCAAATGCTTTCTCCGAAGTATGCGGCACAGTCCACGACTCAGCCATACATAAGGGTTGTTTAGGCAGGTGTCACGTACATATTAAGTTTGGTGAATCGGCGGATGGAAGCTATACCACTATACACAGTTCTGCCAGGGGGTGATACGTAAAGGGCTTTGAACAGTCGCATGGACTGGATACTGCGCTATGTAAAATCATACCTTTACCTTTTTAGCTTTAGAGTGACGGGGGTAGTACATTCTCGAATAGGGGAGTCTTCCCTTATTACTTGCTCCCCAAAAAATTTATATCGACCTGCTAGAGCGCAGCGTCGAAAGATCGTGGTTACACCAAAACCACAGTATACTCCTACAGCTATGCGCACGTCAGGAAAAGAACAAACATAATGGTTCTCCAATTATACTAGTACATATTATTAATATTAGTATGTTGGATATGGTTATATATCATTCTTAATGTAACAAATCTCTTAATGTAGCCGCGTCAATAAGATGGTTATTGTGTTACGGTCAAGTTATATTGGTGCAGAACTTAGGAGCTTATGAGGAATGGATGTTATGTAGGCGTATTGGCTTTGTGTGTGGTGAGTTCTAGTGGATAACTGAGGTGCTGTCACCTAGCAAATTATTTCAAACTAACGTACCGTTGTATCGGGGTGTAATATAATGTAGTCTGTTTTTATCAGATCGATAAATAAACAAGTTTTTGGTCAAGTGTGTCGACTTTCTTACTCTTTGTGGAATTGTGCCTAAATTCCCTACCTAAGATAATGTTGTTAACCTCATTTTTTATTACGTAATGAGTGTTTTCTATTGACCCTTAAGTCGTTTTCCGTGTGATTTCTGGCAGCTGTGTTAAGGTTGAATCTTACTCCAACTAAAACAGTTATTAAAATACGTAGTAGTCGTAGTATCTGAAACACTTGTTTATTCGTTTTCGTTGGCTTCATATATGAACAAAAGCATCAAAATGTAGCTTTAATAATTATAATTCCAACCGAGCTAACTAGAATTGTAGGTCGGTAGACATATTTCCCTAGAATGTTCATCACAAAATACTGTTTATATGGTTAATACTACTTGTCGTTTATAATGCAACATTTTAGTAACTTTCAGACTGTGTTCATATTCCTTCGTATAATCATAATTTCGTAAAGTCTATGGAGAAGGGGTGGCTAGGCCTACATGTTTTACCCCTTACTCCACCATATAACCATGGAACATGACACTAAGCTACGAATATGTGACGGTAAGATGTCAGGGTATGGTATGTTGTCATATCGAAATAACTCGATGTCACTGACGCGTTTCAATGAGAGAAAGTCATTAGCAATAGCTACACTTCCTCGATGCTCCCTTTATAAAGTGATACGGCTATTTCATGCAAACTTGTAACGCTGTCAGCTCTTACCTATTTCCACTGCTCCCCGTTGGAAACCTTCTGCTCCACCCGTGTTTTTACACCCATCTTTAAGCTGACGTTTCATAAATATTACATAAATAATTAAATACCAACACGTAGATGCGGCAATCATCCATTTATTCAGCTCTCACACGATACATAAGTGTCACCCTCGTCAGCAACCGAGTTCCTTTCAGTTGAAACAAAATAACATAGCCATGTTATAATAGAGAAACGATCACATAACTTCACACCATACGTTTAAACCATACTTTATATACTTTGTATCGCTAAATACCATTGCCATTTTCTATGCGATGATATACTTTAATAAACAATTTTGTTTAACTGATCGAATTACTTATATGTAACTACGTTGGTCGAGTCGTTCAGAATGTTCATAGTCTTCCTTGACATGTCCTAGTGATGTTGACGTCAGCCGTTCAGAACGTTCATAGTCTTCCTTGACATGTCCTAGTGATGTTGAAGTCAGCAGCTTAGGGAAGGTTTCTGATTTCATTGGCTGACAACACCCTGTCGTAAACGCGTAGCTGAAACAGAACAAGATTCCGTTACAATCAACACACGTTGTTCTCCATGCGATACTCAAGTTACCTTTGACATTGAAGTTGGCAATGTCGCCGTCATCATCTTCTCTGTGTTTATAGTTATAGTAACCAAATTTTACATATTTATGGCACTTATCTTAGTATTTATGTCAGGCTGTGTAAACAAAATGTTTAATCACAAATCTTCTTACAAGGAAGAATACAATGTTTTTGGTCCGAAAGGAATATGCCAATAATGAAAATTATAATATATACCACAAACTTATTTATACATGTGTACATCTATGCTACTTATATCAGAGCTACTTAATTAAATTGTATGTGCATATAATGGACACAAACGTGTTGCACAATAATGATAATAATAATAATTATGCAGACACTATCCTTTTGTGTAAAATAAATTCCAGATAAATAATACAGAGCGAACTATATATTTGCGTGATATATCTTCGTCCATATTGGAAGTTAGAAAGCCAGATAACGCTTAAGTGACGCTGTCATGTAGCCATATAACATACCACACAAGAAAATTTTACTCTGGCGCAAATCAGACCAACATTTGTCATTTTGAACAAGATTTGCAGACTTCAAAAAAAAATCGCTTTATGCTAGTAAGAAGTCGCCATTTGAGATACAAAATTATAAAATGCTGAAAGAGGAGCGAAAGGGCCATTCTCACCTCATCAAGGCAACCGACGAAGAACTTTTCTCCACAGCAGTTAGCGATGTACATCGGTACGTCATTGTTCATCAGGTAGCCTAATAACAACATCGATATCTGAATTAATTCAATGTTCCAAAACAGTTTCGAGTGCATCCTCGGTCACAAAGAATATGCTATATGCATTTCAATTCAGCTTTTGTAAGGTACGAAAACAGTTGTCATAAACACGGAAGTCAGGTATGGTAATGTGATTGAATATACATAGATGCGTGCATACATAAACACGGAAGTCATGTATGGTAGTGTGATTGAATATACATAGATGCGTGCATACATGCATAATTGTAGCTTCCGGAATAAATACACCTTAGCATATACGTTTATTATTTACATTGCTACTATATATAACTGATCAATTAGCGATCAACTGATCAACTAATAATCTATTTTTATTGGGTGGAACAAACATTTCTTAAACAACGTTTTTACTTAAACCCCCTCCGTTTCTAACACAAGATTAGTTACGACTACCAAATTTTTGCATACTAGTGTACACATTATATTCATGATGTTTTAGACAATTACATAATGTCAACGTATAACGCATGTATAATAATGCGCAAGATTGTTGGAAATAAATATATTTGATTGATTGATTGATAACTGTTATGAGTAACATAGTTAAACAGTTACCTTGGACTTGTGTTCTCTCCTCGAGTACGTTGTCGACGTATATCTTCAGACTATTTCCGTCATAGACCCACGCTACATGATGCCATTCGTTTCTCACAACCTATAGCGAGAATACTCAATGAGCAGCGTGGACACACCGATAAAACGTATCCTACTTAGGAAAATATCATCCTAATGCAAGTTACATGTATTAACACATTTATACATCAATATTATTATCCAATAGTTTACCTGTGTTCAGTGCTATTGAAATAAAACAACAACCCGAAGAGGTATGTTAAAATAAAGAACCCCAAGAAAATATTTTAAAATGAAAACTTCTATCTTATTGTAGAACACAAATACCTGTTTAGAAAAATGATTCTTGTGTTTGCTGTATATGTGTTTACCTCTGAACTACGAATGTCTTCGTGTTTCCTTTCTGTAGTGATATGGCCAACGACTTTCTGCTCCATATGACCAATGAGGAATCCGGCCGTTTGAAGGCAATCGGCGTTGTTGACGATGCCCTGCGGACTCCCGTCCTCTTGTCGGCGCTTGAACCACACCGTCACTGTGAATTGGTCTACCTTATTGTTGGCAAACCACGTTCGCATGAACGGAACCTGAGGGAAATGATAAAACATTACTAATACATACACCACCTATAACAACAATGGTAAAATAATTGATCCGGGGTCACCATTGGAAGAATAACAGTGCCAAGTATGGCCATCATATATTAATTTGCGCTGTTTTATATTTTCTATAGAAGTATAATTTACGCCAACAGAATAACAAATCTATTGTGCAGTTTCCGAGGTAATAATGATATCCATATACAACTAAAGCATGGACTATCGTTATGTTTCCAATGGTGGGACTCTCTGTACGTTTGTGTTACTATAAGCTAGTTCCTAGCCCGTGTAGTACCACTGGTGTGGTGATGGCGGTGGTGACCACAGCGCACGTTCGACTAGTCTCGCTTATCCGACTCTCGTTCGTCTTCGTGAACTCGCCGAGAAGAAAGTCTGGCGTCGAAGATGGGGTTCGACTGTTACCGACTCCATTTTGTGTAGGCCTTACAATGAAGGGCCAGGAGCCAAATCAGCGTTATTATAAAGATTCTACACAATAAAATAATGCTGTACCAGTTATCCTTTAAGTGTAACAATCGTGTCAATATGATAAAAATTGAAGGTTGATTCGAGTTGTATCGTATAAACTGATAAACGTTCACTTTTATTTAACGAGATAGCCAAATCTCAGGATGAGAGCCTAATTAACCTAATTACACACGCACCCTGAATATGGATGCTTACGCATGAAGTCTTTCTCTAGATACTCCATGCGACGATGTGCGTGATAAACCGTAGTGCCACATCATGGAACCTTTATAATCGAGGCTAACGTTCGACAGTCGAGAAATACCAATTCCGATAAAATTGGGGAAGCCGATGCGGTGAGCCAGTCCTCACCAATATTATAATAAGCGGAACCTGCGCCAATAGTGTGACCCAGTTATTGCGTAGGGAATCAAAGGAGTTTTGTCATGGTCATTTGATGTACGCCTCCACTGTCTATCATATGCTTACCTCGAAGTGAGTATCTCCAGTGAAGCAGGCGACGTTACCTCTACGGTCGCTGTCGTACCTGATGGACACGCCCTCACCGTACTTGGTCGCAATGGCGTGGTGACATGTGACGTCATTGTAGTGGTCCTCGTAAGGGAAGTGGAGCAACAAATTGTCGGCGCAAGTCGGCTCAACTGTGAATAACATGACATAATAATTATTCAAAAGAGACAAGCGAAACGTGTTTTTATGAGTTTTTTCCATTTCGTTTCATTATAAATTATATATATATATATATATATATATATATATATATATATATATATATATATATATATATATATATATATATATATATATATATTATTATATATAGTCTTATTTGAGTGCATGTACCATTATTGTATCTGTTTATCCATTCTCCCATCTCGTCCTTCTTCCTCCACTTTTTCCACTTCCCTCGCTCTACCACTTCTCGGTTCGGTTTAGAAATATCTTTTTATTCTCCGTATGTTAGTCACTCTGATGTGGTATCTTTTCAATGTTCTAAAATAGTACATATAACTATTTTATTCACACAAACGTGTGCGTGTATGTGGATGTACGTGTGCGTGTGTGTGTGCACGTGTGTTAGTGCGTTCGTGCGGGCGTGTGCAACACTCACTTTTTTTGTTAGCTCTCATAATAAAAATGACATTTAACTTGCTAAAACTGTTCGTCGATCACCTAGTGTAATACGATCACCTAGTGTAAAACGATCACCTAGTGTAATACGCCACTTACTCTGTGACACAGGCAGGCAGTCGCACAGACCGTATCTGTTTTCGAACTCCATTCCACTGACACACTCCATGAGCGTCAGGGCATCTCCACGCATCCAGTACTTGGAGCTATCGCCAGGATATGGCTCGAACGGACATGCAGCTGGTACACAAACATGAACTTTAGCTTACTTGCAACATAATGAATGTAAACGAACAGAAATGTCACATCATTTATTTCCACATGTCGAAGTGGTCCGTATTGGTCAATGTCACTGGAGTACTGGTCTCCGTAATGTTATATTCATTGTAAAGCTAACATGCACAAGAGTTGACTTAAAGATGGTAGTGTATTGTATCAATATATCTACCCTTTTATGTAATAACATAAAAATAATAATTTTTTTTAAATAACAGACGCTTCTTTATAAGGTACGTGCGATTTTTTGCCATATTCTTATCTGAATTCGTCCAACATAATACACACACACACACACACACACACACACACACACACACACACACACACACACACACACACACACACACACACACACACACACACACACACACACACACATATATATATATATATATATATATATATATATATATATATATATATATATATATATATATATATATATATATATATATATATATATATATATTGTATATGTTTCTGAAGCATATATATATATATATATATATATATATATATATATATACCACTTCCCTTCAATTATTGTTTTGGGTAGTAATCTCTATTTGGTTTTATTCTTAGCGATTCGACATAGCTGTTCCAGGTCGGACCTTGTCTTTACCGCCGATCTATTGCAGGTTGTTGTCTATGGTATATATATATATATATATATATATATATATATATATATATATATATATATATATATATATATATATATATATATATATATATATATATATATATATATATATATACCCTACACAATAGCCTGTTGATCGCCTATATGACAAATAAGCACACGGTCTGTGCTATATATATTGTCTTTTCTTAATTAAAAAAGAATCATGCCATACTCACCAAAAGGAGTCGATGGCTGCACGTATTCAGAAACTGGCCCCACTTTGCAGTCGACATCTGCCGGCATGACGGGCACACACGTGTGGTAGGCCTGGTTCCAGAAGAGATCGCCACAGGTAGCCCTATGTATGCGATATTCTCCGTTGCCGAGAGGCTCACATATGTAGTACATATGACAGTTATTTCGGTCCTGGAGCCAAATCTGTCCTTTCGTGTAGTCACAGCGGGAACAGTCAGGCTCCCCTGTTGTCAGATACAAGCATTGGTGAACAAACACGAACAACACATTACGAAATAGTATTTCGAATGCGATACTTTAGTATCAACAAATGCAAAAAAATAACAATTAGTGATAGCTCTGAAGGTATATATTAAAATAAATTCATGTTCATTTTCATTTTCCGTTAACAACGTAACTCCGTGAAGAAAAATATTTCCATTACCCATTTGCAATACTTTAATACAATAATCTAATCAAATAAGACATTTCAATATCCGTGTGTGAAATGAATACTTTACATGGGCAATCATTGAAGCATGTTTCGCTGCAGGGCACCTTGTGTCTACTACCGTCGATCTCCTCCCCAGTATCTGCGTCTTCCAACCAGCAGGCTTTGGTGCCTTCTTTTGTGCCTTCCACTCCACACGACTCGCTGCACGATCCGTAATCTTTACACGGTCCGCACCTCGGGATAGGGCATTTATTGAAGCATGTATCGCTGCAGCGCACCTCGTGTCTACTACCGTCGATCTCCATACCAGTCACTCCGTCATTTAGCCAGCAGTCTTTGGTGCCTTGCTTCGTGCCATCCGCTCCACACGACTCGCTGCACGATCCGTAGTCTCCACATCTTCCGCACTCCTCGGTCGGGCAAGGTTTTTCGCATGTATCGCTGCACGGCACGTCGTGTCTACTATCGACGATCTCCTCCCCAGTATCTGCGTCTTCCAACCAGCAGTCCTTGGTGCCTTCCTTTGTGCCTTCCGCTCCACACGACTCGCTGCACGATCCGTAATCTCCACACGGTCCGCACCTCCGGATAGGGCATTTATTGAAGCATGTATCGCTGCAGGGCACCTCGTGTCTGCTACCGTCGATCTCCATACCAGTCACTCCGTCATTTAGCCAGCAGTCTTTGGTGCCTTGCTTCGTGCCATCCACTCCACACGACTCGCTGCACGATCCGTAGTTTCCACATCTTCCGCACTCCTCAGTCGGGCAAGGTTTTTCGCATGTATCGCTGCAGGGCACCTTGTGTCTACTACCGTCGATCTCCTTCCCAGTATCTGCGTCTTCCTCCCAGCAGTCCTGGGTGCCTTCCTTTGTGCCTTCCACTCCACACGACTCGCTGCACGATCCGTAATCTTTACACGGTCCGCACCTCGGGATAGGGCATTTATTGAAGCATGTATCGCTGCAGCGCACCTCGTGTCTACTACCGTCGATCTCCATACCAGTCACTCCGTCATTTAGCCAGCAGTCTTTGGTGCCTTGCTTTGTGCCATCCGCTCCACACGACTCGCTGCACGATCCGTAGTTTCCACACCTTCCGCACTCCTCCGTCGGGCAAGGTTTTTCACATGTATCGCTGCACCGCACGTCGTGTCTACTATCGACGATCTCCTCCCCAGTATCTGCGTCTTCCAACCAGCAGTCCTTGGTGCCTTCCTTTGTGCCTTCCGCTCCACACGACTCGCTGCACGATCCGTAATCTCCACATGGTCCGCACCTCCGGATAGGGCATTTATTGAAGCATGTATCGCTGCAGGACACCTCGTGTCTACTACCGTCGATCTCCATACCAGTCACTCCGTCATTTAGCCAGCAGTCTTTGGTGCCTTGCTTCGTGCCATCCGCTCCACACGACTCGCTGCACGATCCGTAGTTTCCACATGGTTCGCACTCCTCCGTCGGGCAAGGGATTTCGCATGTGTCGTTGCACGGCACGTCGTGTCTACTTCTTCGGATTTCAAGTCCAGTCAGCCCATTAACCAACCAGCATTCTTTGATGCCCTCTTTCATGCCTTCTGCTCCACACGTCTCGCTGCATTGTCCGTAGTCTTTACATGGCCCGCAAACCCTTCTGTTGCCTGATGAGAAATAATTGAGCAGTTACTTTGTAGGTGCACAGGTTTTGGTGAAGTATCACCAAAACGATGTACAAATGCACGTGTATTGTCATCCTATGACGTCGGCATTAGCTAGATTAATCACAAATGTGCGACTACATGTAAATAGAAAAAAATCGACTCTGATTACTTTTCAAATCAAACAGACGATACACTTTTACTCTTGTTTTATGTGGGTTGATTTCTAGTTTATCCATAACGAGTGACACAGAAATACATTCACCTGTGGAAATTGTTATAAAATCAGTTTGTTTTAGAGTAGAATTTGTATATTTCGGTAGTTAGATAATAAAAATTAATAATACTTTTACAGACACACATAAAAACACACACGCACACGCACACGCACACGCACACGCACGCACGCACGCACGCAAGCAAGCACGCACGCACGCACGCACGCACGCACACACACACACACACACACACACACACACACACACACACACACACACACACATTATAAAACGTGAATGTGCGTGCGTGCGAACGTGCGCGAACGTGCATGCGTGCGTGCGCATCTCGAATAATAATCAATAATTTACTGGTACGTACCGACGCCACATACTCTGGCCGCAATTTCTTCCGTCAGATCTTGCACAGTGCTGAAGTCAGAGGCCTCAAATACGTAATCTTCGTTTGTTGCGATTCCTTTGATCTCGTCCCTGTTGATGTCGTCACCAATTGCTACAAGAGTGACGCAAACAACGTTTTGGGCAAGCTGACGAAATAGCTGTTACGATTTACATCAGACCTTATTGGCCAATTACAAATTTGTATGTCAATAACAGTATTCTTTATTGTATTATCACCCATTTGGCGAACTATGCATATACCTACAACATATTAGTTTTGGAGAACACTAGGTTACAATTACAACTTTATTGTTTTGGTAGAGGTTTCTGCGAAATCATTAATTCCTGAAGAACTCGATGATTTACATAAACACACATTTCTGGATTACGCAAATAAATAATTCGTGAAACGTGGCGTCACTTTCCAACACCAGATATTTTAATTCGCGCCAATCACATGCATTTCAGTTTGATAAAGTTAAAACTATGTTAGTGAGTTATTCCACATACCGACAGCAAACATTTGAATTCCGTCGTCTTGCGCTAATTTTGCTTCTGGGATTGTCCTTGACTCGTCGACGTTGGACACTCCGTCTGTGATGACGATAGCGATGGGCGTGGCTTTGTCGGCGCCACGTCCTCCATCTTTCAAAACTTCGTGCATCCTTTTGATTCCATCAGCGGTATTAGTTACACCGGCCAGGTATTCGATCCCGAACACGATCGGCTCAATGTCGGCCATCGAAGAATATTGGTTAAGATCAAAATTAAGCACTTCCTCGGTTGAATATGTCACTATGCTGACGTGTGTAAGCGATCTTTTAACTTTTAAACCTTTCATGATGTCGATGACAAACTGAAGGGAAACGGCCCAGTTCGAGAAACCGATACTGCCCGACGAGTCCAGCACAAATACGACGTCGCCAATGCAGTCTCCGTCTCCTGATGAAAAAACCCAAAGAGGAACAATTCGTTAGTTTATCCGTTCTGACTTGTCGGTCCTTATTTCCAAGACCAGAAGCAAGCTTCATCCGAAGGGTCAATCATGACATTTCTATAAACGCATGTGCGTTCAAGAGAATGAGGGAATGGGTTGTTTATTTAAAGGATGAAAAGGATGTCTCAGAAGGGATGTTCTTGTGTGGAAGTACAAATTAATTCTGGAGTCACGTATTGCGGAAATAGTGAAATGTAGGGCACGGTACTCAGTAAATTAGATTCTGGATTATTCCCGAAAGAAGGTGTGTGGCCGCCTTAGTAGGGCACAATTTTATTTTATAAGGGCTGGGAGAGGCTTATGTTTTATAATTGAACTAACAGATTATCGGAATGATCCCTCTGCGAATATGACACCATCTGAACATTACGCGTAATGGGTTATTCAAATAAAGTTTTTCTTTAGCGATAACTCACTCGGCTCGCACGTCTGAGTGTTGCAGCGAATGGTCTCCTCGTTTACTCCTGCCTTCCGTGTTCGTTCTCCTCCGCCACAAGGCACCGAACATTGCGACCATGGAACTCCTCGGAAAGGATCTGATGAAGTAATGCATGCATGTAGAAATGAGGTTGTGCACGGTGAATTGTTATTCGACATTTTAAACAATGTAATATTTAATGTAAAGGTGATGAAATAAAACACCACTGGCGCATAGTAATAATACTATTGCATGCAGCACAAACATAAAGTTTTACACTCACACACACACACACACACACACACACACACACACACACACACACACACACACACACACACACACACACACACACACACACACACACACACACACACACACACACACACACACACACACACACACACACACACACACACACACACACACACACACACACACACAAACAAACGCCACACGCACACACACACACGCACACGCACACGCACACGCACACGCACGCACACACGCACACACACACAAATAACAATTACTGGTATGTATGCAAATGTGTTCGTTGTATATGTTGCGTTTAACCCTAAACGTAGTACATGTGTTCCTAGAAATTATGCGCATATCCATGATCGTATTGACAAAAAATCTTCATCGTCGTCAATGAAACTGTATACATTACGCATTTACGCGGCAACATTATACACCAAGTATTGCCCATTTGACATATATCTGCATAACCCGCTAGGTGGCGTAACTTGTTGTTGATGTAATATCTACAGATTTTTCAGTCGATATTTTCTTGTCGGTCTGACTCTTCATCCTGTCCCTGTTTGTGTTGTCCATAGTTAGCATTAAGCTTTATGTCATCTCACCGTCATCTTGTCGGTCTGCCTCTTGCTAGTTTGCCCTATTCTGGGATTTCATTCGATACTGCTGATGGTCCACCGGTTGTCTTGCATTCTCGCTTTGTCACCGGCCCATCTCCAGTTTGTTTTCATTATATACTTAATTACATATCTAACTTTAGTTCTCTTCCTGATGACGTCATATGTGATATTATCAGTTAATTAGTTTACAATATGTCATGCAAAATGAGCAGATGTGGAAAAACATCAAGGACGCAAGAAAAGGGGAACGCCACAGCTGAGATGGGAGAACTGCGTGAGGAGGGATACGAGAAGATCGGCGGAAGATGAAAGATGGAAAAAGGGAGCGGCTGAGAGAAAACTATGGAAAGAAAGAAGAGAAAGAGTGGCTCGAAAATAACAACAGATGTCGCTTTGTGTTGGTCTTAACTAAGCTTAATGGAGCCAACAACTCCGTATAATCTAAATAAATGTTTGAATGAACACTACTACCGTTTCGACACAAGCTATAAAACACATGTACTCGCAAGAGTAATAACGAGAGTGTAAAACATAAAGTATTACTTGAAATGGTATTTTCTAACTTACCGTCGCAAGGCATGAGGTGACACGAAGCTTCCACTCTGTCGCACAATAGTCCGCCGCAAAACTTTTCTCTCGACTGCTTACCGCCGTCACATTCTTTCGAGCACGCCGTCCAATCGCCCCACTCTATAATACAATGACAACAATGTGGCGTCTTTCTATTGTGGAGCTACAGTACACATGTATGTTTATACATATGTCATGCTACTCTTCCTGGACGTTTTGCACCACGAGCGTAAACTGTTACGAAGTCATCTACGAGCCCAGGAAGAATCCGTTGCACTTTAATTTTGTTTTTCGTGGGTGAACAACAGGCCCCCATCGGCACCGCTATTTGGGGAGGTTTGTGGAATAGCCAGCGGTTGCAATGCCAGTGTGCATGGGGAGTTTATACGGTTATTTAAACTGACTGGGATCCCGTAGGGCAGGGCTGCACATGTGCACATAATGCACTTATTTATTTTAAATCAATTGTTGTCTTTATGCTCGCAAACCTTACCATAGCAATTGCTATTAATAATATTAATAATAATAATAATACTAATAATAAATCAAACGAATAATAATAGCACTAATAATTATAATATTGATGATAATTATATTAATTGTAAATATTATTGTAATTATAATAAACGTTATTTATACACTCTTGTCCAAGGAAATTGTATATTCAGAAGTGTTTGCATTTGACTAAGATTCTAAGACAAAATACTATAACTACTCACTAAGATAACTACTCAACAACAAATATAATGTTGAAGATTATCACTACTTTTTCCACCATTTTGCCTAGGAATGATTCATAATAGAAGCAACGCTGCCAATAAATATCAACATACCCCCGTCAAATTCCACATTTTCGACTGTGGCCAGCAGGAATGACCCTGCAATAAAATGTTTACAACATTGTAACAAATAATAAAACAAGACAAAGAGCCCTTACAATAAAAGCAAAGGACGTGATAACAACATTCCTAACCGTCTGCTTTGATCCGTTGATGCCGCTCAGTTAAAGTTCCTTTCACATGTTAGAGTAATTTCGCCAAAAATAGTATTCTCTACGATGTGCTAGCTTGTTTGTGCTCATCGCATGAGCTATAAAATTAATTTTGACCGGGTGCAGTCAACATTCTGCTGGAGAAGGGGAAGTGATCCAGCTCTGTATACTACAACATAAGGTTACTTACACTTTACACAGTTAGCCGAAATAACGATCAAAGTCAAGTTACTTACCTAAGACGCATACCAGATGTACACCCTTCATTATTAATTCTCGCTCGGAACCTGTGACAAATAGTAAACGTGTGTTACGTATAATATATACCTTACCCATGGTACATTTCGGACCCAAATAAAATTATATAGCACTTATCTAAAGTTGTGAGAACACGCGATGTTTTAATATACTTTGGTTCTCCACGTTATATATAAAGATATGAATTTCAAACATTTAGTGGACACTATCCCCATACTATCATGTTGCATGCCAATGGTTAACATTTGCAATCAAGCCTATTCGTATGACCACGTAACAAACATGACAACATACGCTTTTCATTCAAAACGAATCAAATCTACCAGGGAATGTTTAATTTAAAGCCCAGACAATTTCCAAATTTGCCAAAGTGGATATCGACTTGTGTCATTGGACTGTTTTCTGTTCAAGATGGTATACTCGACATTTTAAACATGTATTTCAATCAAAACAAGATAAGTGCAATTTAAACAATAACAATATAATAAGTAATTACTTCCAGCTACCATATGAAGTAGATTTGTGCAACATATAGTGCTTTATACAATTAGTTAAAATAACTAACTCAACTTACCGTAGATTCGTTGTTATGAGTTCAGCGTCACCCTAGGTTCGCGGAGAACTGTCAACCTCTCATTCACCAAGGAATTATATAGGTTGGCTAACAATCAATCATGTCTCAATTGCCGCACCTGTTTTGCAAATGCTGGGGATGAAATGACGCAGTTCAAACCCACGTCATATTTCACAGTATCTTTACCTCATTAATATCTGTGTAACAATAAACCACATGAAACTCAATCATTCACCGAATGTTTGCTTTGGTGAGGGAACCAAATAATTTATCTCAATTTTAAACGTGGCTATATTTCGGTGAGCGAGAAGAGAATTGTACTGTATGTTCAACGATTAGGACAACATGGAAGAAAGAAAACGTCTACTTTTATTTATAAACCAAATACACCCACCTACACACACACACAAAAACGCATGAGTAATAGTTAAACCAGAATATATATATATATATATATATATATATATATATATATATATATATATATATTGGTTAAACTATTTCTCATGCTCTTATAATGTCGAATGTAATGCACATATAGGCATTACATGATTTTCTATTTTAACTATTACTCGTGCGATTGTCAAATGCCGAATATAATACATATAACATGACGTCGAAGCATGTCATCAACTAACGTCATTAAACTGTTACCACTTCAACACAATGCCTACTCATGTTTCTTTAAATCAACACTCAACGAAGGACATTGAAACTGAAGATATTCAACTAGTAGTCATTTACATTTCTCGTTTCCAATGTCGTGATTTCTACCATCATACACCTATTGTTCATGCACATGATACGTCATATAATCATCCGTATCTGACTAATGCATTGTTTCCTGCCGGTTGTTATTGTCGCACTAAAATTGGAATCTTCGTTCGCGTCATACGGCCGTGTGCTTTTTTGCATTTGTAGGGAGTGGCGGTTTTATACAGTGACCACGTGTCGATTGTGTCGACTCTTCGCAATGGACGAAAGATGGTAGTCGCTGTCACATGGTGTTATAATTATTTTGTACCATTAACATAGATATGTACACTTTTCATTTAAGCAGGTGTGGCGTTGAGGTAAGTGTTAGGGATTTGGAAAATAGCTTAGCTGGGAATCAACAGAAACTGGGAGTATGAACGAACCTTCTAACTTTCTCAATCAGTTGACAAGATTTTGTTGGATTTCAGTGCCAAAAACTACAAACAGTTTGGTAGCGTTTGAAAAAGTTCAAGAGATGTACAATCTGACCATGTTCACACGATCACACCTCTAGAACCGTTGAGAGATAATTTGGTGAAAAGTGTTTGGATGTCACTCTTTGTGTGATCAGGGGAATTTCCACGGTCTCTATTTCAAGCAGTATTTCCTTGTATAATATTCTGATATGTCACTAAATGCTGCAATTCTTGCTTGTGGTCGTACGGTGTCATCCCTTGTTTGTCATCACACGCTGTATTGCCTGTAAGTATATTTATTTTCCGTCGTTGATAACGTCTGTGAACGTTTATGAAGAAAACACAGTTGAATAAAGGTTAAGTTTAATGTACGGGGATACCTCCACAGTCAACACCACGCGTCTCGTTCTGCGTCTTGCACCCACTCCACCAGGGCCATCCACAAACAGTTTGCTCTGGCCCATTACAGTGTTAACCCGGCGCTGTCCCCGTCTGAATCCTCTTTTGATAAATGTGTATTGTTTTGTTGCGGCTGATAAGCTGTTGAACAGAAAAGAACATATCTGCAATTGTGTCCAGTAAGATATTTTCAATATGTCATAATGCTTAAGAGGTTACATTATATTCATATATAGCGAATGTGCTCATATGTAGCTTCCACCATTTCATCACTAATTCAACTTACATTTGATGTGCAGATTCTGCACATCTTTATTTAACTCCTATTTTTTTTCAAAACATTTTTTTATTTCAGTTGAGTACATTTGTGGACACTGTTTGCACTGAAAATGTGTCTAGGAACACTATGACGTTCGTGTTTGGTTGAAACTGCATTACGTATACTCATGTGCAGAGCTGCAATGACGTACAAAGTTGCTAACAACAATCGCGTTGCCTGAGCGACCATTAGTTCGTGCATAATTTACAATTAAGGTGCGGCAGTTGCGGCATGCGGAGTGGCGCCACCGTCGGGGAGTGTGCTACAACGATAGCAATTTCCGAGAAAAGACGACAACGCAGAACATTTACAAAACACCCTTGTTTACCTGTAGCAGTGTTCTGCTAAAGATAGAATTTCACAGTAGACGTTAATGTGTCAATTTTAATAGCTCCTAATGTTTGCCAATGGTCGACCAGTGCATTCACACAGTGTTTCCTGACGACGTGGGTATTCAAACTACGGAAACGTGTATGGTTGTCAGACATACAAATACCTCAGAGGTATATTGCCCAATATTGGACGATTTGTTTTACAGTTGTGTGTATGGCTATTTAATATTGCAGGAACAGTTTATTCGAACCGTCCATCGTTCTTTGTGTAAATCAGCCTCATAGTCACACGCGATATGGATCATACCAACGAGACAGGTGTCATGCCAAGGAGATAGGGGTCATGCCAAAATTACAATTCCTGCCACGTTCTTCTGACGTACTTAAAGGTCAACTGCGCGCGTCGCTGCGTTTTTGTGTGCGGGTGTGCGGGAAGCGTGCGTAGATGCGTGTCTCGGCTTAGCGGCTGTAACTGAAGTCATATGACGTCACGCTTGCAGTAATTTAAACTAATTCACCGATATCGAATGCCGTATTGGTGACGTTTTATTGATGTAGTGCACCACGTAGTGGATTTTGTAGCGCAACATTGAGTTGAATAATGTTGACTAAATTTGTTAACCGCTGCACCGAGACAAATGGCGCTAAAGGAAAATAAATTCACCGTAAAACAGAGTCGTCATTTCATGTTATGAGCATGTTTAAAATGCGTACCAATAAGGTGTTGATAAAATCTCCTTCAGCTCAGGAACGTAAGTCATATCATACGCTCTTCATTGGGCATTTTGTTTGAGAGACTATTGAATATTTCTCAGGATAGGTCGTTGTAATCAAATAGACAACATCTGACAATTTCCAAACACACGACTTATTATTCGACCCAAGGTGTAAATAGAGAATTTCTATCGTGTCGTTCTATTTTATTACGCACATTTTAGTCCATTTAGTCATTGTAAACACCCTTGAACAGAGTTGTACTCTGGATATGAGTGTAAAAATAAAGTGCATTATTATTATTTATTATTACCGTAGAACATAATATCGAAGCTAGTTGCAAAACACAAATATAATAATTCAATGGCAAAAGAATAACCTCGACTTCTGCGACACTACAAAATCACTGTGTATTGTGTATTTAGAAGACTATTATTCACCAACATCTTGAAGACTCACTTTATTACAAAATATATTTGTGTAAAATATGATTTCGAGAAAATGCAGTTAGGCCTATTTTGATTGTATATTATTTTTTGTTACATAACTTGTTTAACCTCTTCATAAGTTAGGGCCATATTGAAGAGTGATTTAGTTATGGATGTTTAGCTAAACATATATTTGAATTTCGATCACAAGCTGCCACAACTTGATGATTTATTATAAATGAACGTCTGGCTGACCGGTATAAATGATAGATTGGCCAGACAAAGCCATTGTTGTTTACGACCAAACTCTTTACCAGTGGCGCCACTAAACACTGCCACAACCTACGTATGATGTTTTGTAGATTATGCACACCTTCATTTCAGCTTATGTAAATTTTATTTCAAACTAAGATTGCATTGACGTAACAAGTCGTAAACAACAACAACAATGACGTCATTCAGCCAACCGTTTCGTTATACCACTCCGCAACCGTTCATTATGAATTTATAATCAAGTTGTGGCAGTAGTAATTTGCTAGCACTGTCGGGGAGTGTGTTTTACGACATTTTTCGTCATTTCAATTGTGCACTTGGGTAACGTATAGTTTCAAACAAAGCCGAAAATTATATTGTTTCAAGACAACTTTTCAATACAAATGCTATCAACAATTTTATGCCATCGAAATTTTGATATTTCTTGACAAAAAATAGGAGTTCACCAAAAGATAGAAATATGTGCAGGACATGAACACGAAATGTAAGCTGTGGCACGAGTTATATGATTATTTTTCACACAGCCGCAGAGATTGTATCCTCAATAAGAGACTTTTGCAATAAATCCGGTCCCATTGTGACGTGCGACCTAAAATATAGGCGCCACCTAAAAATCTGGTCCCATTGTGACATACGACCTACAATGTAGGCGCCCATTATTCGTCAAACAGTCCGTCACAATCGCGTCGCCACGTCAAACCGTGTTCATTCGCTTCTGGAAATATTCAAACGTCACCCCTTTTGTCTGATGCAAGAGCATCTCTCCGTCAAAGTTCGTTTCTTAGTTGCTGAAGAATCCAACATCCTTATTATATCTTCTTCACCTTTGGACCATAGCGCGGTTGGGGCCACATCACTTATTTCATTCCGCCCTCTTGACGAGTATCGTCTGCCATTCTCTCTTCGGCTTTTCACTCCTGCCTTTCGAAATATATATTTGCAACGAGGTATGATAACACCATCGAACTAAACATTAACAATTGCAGGTCGTTTAGTTAATTTCGTTCCGTATGTTTTGTCCGATAATTGTTGCCGTTTGCTGGAGCCTGGGCAGTCCGTTGATAACCAGTCAGTATATGTCCGTTCGTGTGAGACAAGACCGAGGCGAGCTTCCACCCACAACCGCAGGGTTGTTGTTGGCAACAGTCAACACAGTGTTGACACTTTACGACCTTATGACGCGGTTCCTGCAAGTTATAATTCTTTTCGAAATTTTTTTCCAAATAAAAAACATTCAGTTTAAGTAAATCCACGATTTTACACTTATATATTAATTATTCGTCATTAAATGAGGTAATTCGCAGCGATGTCGCAGCCGGTTCTTTTTATCCCATCGCGCCATTTTGTGACGTCAACGAGGCTATCTATCACCAGGGAGGCCAGCTTTCACGAAGCGTTTGACGAAGATTACGTGAATTTGAACACAAGTAGAAAACACGCGTAACGTTGCAAACAATTGTGACTAATTCCTGATCCCAGTTAACGTCATTTCCAGTTTTTCTCTCATTCAATAAAAAACTATCATTTCCTGGCAGTAACTACACACTTTTCTAAAATATAGCTATTCACCAAAAATACAAGAAATAGTACCTGAATAATATGTTCATTATTTTGTTAGGAATAATGTTATTGTATTAGGAATTTGTTAGAAATAATTTAATAATGTAAAAATAGAAACATCCGAGTCATAGGCACTGTGAATTATTTCAATACGAATTGTTTCAATATAAGATACATATATGACCATCCTTTAATCCCGTAATATTATTAAGCGCAGTTTGTCATAAGATGGTCGTGAGAGAGAAAAATGGTGGCGCCTCATCACGGAGCCTGGATAATCGAGGCTAGCGTTAATAAAGCAAATACCATGTATGTTTTGACCTGCTCATCGCGTACAACGTGGCAGAAGAACATTTGATTTTTATTTCAATGACATCCCTCGAGTTGTGTTGATGTCCTTGTTGGACATCAACAATGTCGTCATACTTCATACATGTGCCGATATGCTGATGCCCATATTGTAACTGTCTACGCTGTACTAATAAATTGGAGAAGTTTATCCGTCAGTTTCCTCTGCTGAAGTGTCGTGGACCCTAACATATACCCGCTGTTTCTCGGATACCCATTGCCTTTCACGACTCACACATTCCCCCACTCTTCCCTCGGTAACGGAGGTACAGTACTTGTGGTTATACTTTCCAGTGTTCTCGCAGTTGCCGTGAATGGGGGTTCACGACTTGTTAATAGAATGAACGACCTCTGATCAAGTTCGGTGATTACGAATCGAAAAATGGGAGCCTGAGTTGGCAACTTGCAAATAAGACTTGACAGTGGGTCGGAAATTCAATACACCTGTAAATTCAAGGTAACATGATCTTTTCATCACACCAATGCCGGACTATGCCATAACTGATGTGTCGGTTGAACCACTGGTGACGGACCATCATGCCATTACATGGGGTCCTGTTTCTACCAAACCACAACCGCTTCAAAAGACAATAGTTTATTACAAGTATTCAGCAACCGACAAGAACATGTTTGCGCGAGACCTACGTCACTAGCCACTCTTAATTAATCCCGCTGATAACATTGACAGTCTGTAAGTTCAGGACAATAATGAGCTTCTGTTCATAATAGACCAACATGCACCCGTCATCCAACGAGCGATACATGTGCCTACAATACAACCCTGGCGAACTGACAAGTTTCAACTGATGAGGCAGCAGTTCGACGAGCAGAAAATAAGTGGCGCCATACGCGACTAGTTCTCCATCGCGAAATCTACACGGACTCGCGTGACGAATCTTAACAGTGCATCGCCTCAACGAAATCTGCATATTAATGCGCCGACATTAATTGAAGCATCATCTCACGATACAAAAGCAGTGTACAGCATCACGAACAATTTGATGGTCCGTACTCGTAAGTGTGTGCTCCCCGTATGTGACGATGATTTGTAGGCGTTGGCTGAGCGATTAGTCGCTTACGTCACACATAAGATCGCTGATATCGGTATACAGATGATGAATGCACGCACGCAGTGCCAACTGCCTGCGTTCTAACATGACATAAAATCTATATTTCGTACCGAACTGCACAGAGAGGCGACGGAAATACGACAGCATATGGATGCGAACGGTATTTTCGACATATTCAAGATTGCGTATCGTCCAGTTCGCAACTGTGAATAGCCTTAGTACACATACAAGTTGATTTATTGATTTCTCTGGATAGGAGCATGATACTACTGCTACTTGATCTCAGTGCCGCCTTTGATACCGTCGTCCATCATTTAAGCCTACTCATCAATCAACTACACATAATTGGCGTGGGTTGCAACGCCATCTGCTGGCCGGGTTAGACAGTCAGTCTGAGAAGCAGTTGCGGAAATTACTCATTACTGGGACAGACAGACGAGATCAAATAACACCTGTACTGTACCGTCTACACTAGCTGCCTGTACACCAGCGGATTGTATTAAAATTGCTACTTCTTGTTTATCGCGCTATGCATCATCTCGGCCCTACATACTTACAATCGCTCGTGACACCCTACACGCCGACCAGATCACTTCGATCGACCGAACAAGGTCTACTGACGGTCCCGAGATATCACTTGGAACGCTATGACCGTCGTTCGTTCTCGGGAGCTGGCCCGATTCTATGTGCGTTTTCAAAAGTGCATTTTGACGTCAGTTTAGTAACAATGTGTCCACCCGACCTATATTTGGTTCTCTTTATACATATATATCGTTGGCCTACATAGCTTTTTCTAATGCGATGAATCGTAACCATTGAAATAACAATTGGTCTGATTTCAATGAATATTTCAGGATTTCTGTCACCGTTCCTTGAGTTTTACCGTGATCCGTCTTTTTATTCACCAATTACACCCACAAAAACGCATTAGTAATAGTTAAACCAGAATTTATATACAAAAACGTTGTTTGCGTCACTCTTGTATCAATTGGTGAAAGCACCAATATGGACGAGATCAAAGGAATCGCAACAAACGAAGTTTACGTATTTGAGGCCTCTGACTACAGCTCTGTGCAAGATCTGACGGAAGAAATTGCGGCCAGGGTATGTGGCTTCGGAACATACCAGTAAATTATCGATTATTATTGGAGATGCACGCACGCTCGCACGCCCGCACATCCACGTTTTATTATATATATGTGTGTGTGTGTGTGTGTGTGTGTGTGTGTGTGTGTGTGTGTGTGTGTGTGTGTGTGTGTGTGTGTGTGTGTGTGTGTGTGTGTGTGTGTGTGTGTGTGTGTGTGTGTGTGTGTGTAAGAGAGTGTGTGTGTGCGTGCGTGTGTGTGTGTGTGTATGTGTGTGTCTGTCTGTATGTGTGTGTGTGTGCGTGCGTGCGTTTGTGTGTGTGTATGTATGTGTGCGTGTGTGTGTGTGTGTGTGTTTATGTGTGTTTGTGTGTGTGTGTGTGTGTGTGAGTGTTTGTGTGTGTGTGTGTGTGTGTGTGTGTGTGTGTGTGTGTGTGTGTGTGTGTGCGCGCGCGTGTGTATGTATGCGTGTGTGTGTGCGTGTGTGTATGTGTTTGTGTGTGTGTGTGTGTGTGTGTGTGTGTGTGTGTGTGTGTGTGTGTGTGTGTGTGTGTGTGTGTGTGTGTGTGTGTGTGTGTGTGTGTGTGTGTGTGTGTGTGTGTGTGTGTGTGTGTGGGTGTGTGTTATGGTTTAATTATTCCTTATGTGATTTTCAAATGTCGAATATAATACATATGACATAATGTCAGAGCATGTTATCAACTAACTAATGTCATTAAAGTGTTACCACTTCAACACAATGCCTACTCATGTTTCTATAACTCAACACCAAACGGTGGACATGGACTCTGAAAATATTCACCTAGTACTAATATTTCAGTTTTGTTTTTCAACTTTAGACGTCTGATCATTTACATTTCCGTGTCCAATGTCGTGATTTCTACCATCATACACCTATTGTTCATGCACATGATACGTTATATAATCATCTGTAGCTGACTAATCCATTGTTTTCTGCCGATTGTTATTGTCGCACTAAAATTTGAACCTTCGTTCGCGTAATACGGCCGTGTGCTTTTTTTGCATTTGTAGGGAGTGGCGGATTTATACAGTGACCACGTGTCGATTGTGTGAACTCTTCGCAATGGACGAAAGATGGTGGTCGCTGTCACATGGTGTTATATGTATAATTACTTTATACTACTAGCATGCATACGTACACTTTTCTGATAAGCAGTGTGGCGTTGAGGTAAGTGCTGGAATTGGATTTGGAAAATAGCTTAGCAGGGAATCAACAGAAATTAGGAGTACGAACGGACCTTGTAACTTTCTCATTCAGTTGACAAGATTTTGTTGGACTTTAGTGTCAGAAACTACAAACAGTTTGTTAGTGTTTGAAAAAGTTCAAGAGATGTACAATCACATCTGACTATGTTCACACATAATTTGGTGAACAATATTTGGATGTCACTCTTTGTATGCTCAGGAGAACTTGTACGGTCTCTATTTTACGCAGTATCTCGTTGTATAAAGTTCTGATTTGTCGCTAAACGTTGAAATGCTGGCTTGTGGTCGTACGGTGTGCTCCCTTGTTTGTTGTCACACGCTGTGTTGCCTGTAAGTATGTTTGTTTTCCGTCGTTGACAACGTCTGTGAATGTATATGCAGAAAACACAGTTGAATAAAGGTTATGGTTAAGGTACGGTGTTATATCCACAGTCAACACCACGCATCTCGATCTGCGTCTTTCACACACTAAATCAGGGCCATCCACAAACAGTTTTCTCTGGCTCACTACAGTGTTAACCCAGCGCTGTTCCCGTCTGAATCCCCTTTTGATACGTGAATTGTTTTGTTGCGGCTGACAAACGGTTGAACAGTAAAGGACATATCTGCAATTGCGTCCAGTAAGATATTTTCGATATATCATAATGCTTAAGAGGTAAACGTATATTCATATATAGCGAATGTGCTCATACGTAGTGGATTTGCCAAGGTTCCGATATGATGTGTTCCCGCGACCAACTATGAGGGTAGCAAAGAGATAACAATTAACTGTACCGACTTGGTAGCTACAACGACATACTCCTCATTAGTGGCGGCACTCATCATTTCACCACTAATTCAACTTACATTTGATGTGCAGATTCTGCACATCTTTATTTAACTCCTATTTTTTGTCAAAACATTTTTCAGTTTCAGTTGAGTACATTTGTGGGTAGCGTTTGCATTGAAAATGTGTCTAGGAACACAATGACGTTCGTGTTTGGTTGAAACTGCATTACGTATACTCATGTGCAGAGCTGCAATGACGTACAAAGTTGCTAACAACAATCGCGTTGCCTAAGCGACCATTAGTTCGTGCATAATTTACAATTAAGGCGCAGCAGTTGCGGCATGCGGAGTGGCGCCACCTTCGGGGAGTGTGCTACAACGATAGCAATTTCCGAGTAAAATACGACAACGCAGAACATTTACAAAACACCCTTGTTTACGTGTAGCGGTGTTCTGCTAAAAATAGCATTTCACAGTAGACGTTAGTGGGTCAATTTTAATAGCTCCTAATGTTTGCCAATGGTCGACCAGTGCATTCACATAATGTTTCCTGACGACGTGGGTATTCAAACTACGGATACGTGTATGGTTGTCAGACATACAAATACCTCTGAGGTATATTGCCCACCATTGGACGAATAGTTTTAGAGTTGTGCGTATGGTTATTCAATATTGGAGGAACAGTCGATTCCAACCGTCCATCGTTCTTTTGTATAATTCAGCCTCATTGTCACACGCGATATGGATCATACCAACGAGACAGGGGTCATGCCAAAAGTACAATTACTATCAAGTTCATCTGACGTACTTAACGGCCAACTGCGCGCGTCGCTGCGTTTTTATGTGTGGATGCGGGTCTCGGCTTAGCGGCTGTAACTGAAGTCCTATGACGTCACACTTGTAGTAAAACAAACTAATTCACCGATATCAAATGCCCGTCGTATTGGTGACGTTTTATTGATGTAGTGCACCAAACGTTTTTTTTTTATCAACGCCACGTAGTGGATTTTGTAGAGCAATATTGAATTGAATAATGTTGGCTAAATTTGTTATCCGCTTCACCGATAAAGTAAAGGGGATAACAAGGAAAATAAATTCACCGTAAAACAGAGCCGTCGTTTCATGGTATGAGCATGTTTAAAATGCGTATCAATTAGGTGTTGATAAAATCCCCATAAGGTCAGGGACGTACGTTATATCATACGCTCCTCATTGGGCATTTTGTTTGCGTAACAAAGCTATTGAATATTTCTCAGGATAGTTCGTCATAATCAAATATACGTAATTTGACCATTTCCAAACACACGACTTATTCTTCTACCCAAAATGTAAACAGAGCATTTGTATCGTAGAAAATAATATCGAAGCTAGTTGCAAAACACAAATATAATAATTGCATGGCAAACGAGTAACCTCGACCTCTGCGACACTACACAATCGCGTAATGTGTATTGTATATTTAGAAAATTTTCAAGACTTAGTTTGTTGCGAAATATATCTCTGTAAAACAGAATTTCAAGTAAAATGCAGTTAGGCCTATTTTTATTGTACATGAACCATATGCTTTGTTATGTGACTGGCTTAACCTAGTTATACGTTAGGAGCATATTGAAGAGCGATTTAGTTATGGATGTTTAGCTAAACATATATTTGAATTTCGATCACAACCTGCCACAACTTGATGATTTATTCTAAATGAACGTCTGGCTGACCGGTATAAATGATAGATTGGCCAGACAAAGCCATTCTTGTTTACGACCAAACTCTCCGCCAGTGGCGCCACTAAACAGTTCAACACTGCCACAACCTACGTTTGATGTTTTGTAGATTATGCACACCTTCATTTCGGCTTATGTACATTTTATTTCAAACTAAGATTGCATTGACGTAACAAGTCGTAAACAACAACAATGACGTCATTCAGCCAACCGTTTCGTTATACCACTCCGCAACCGTTCATTATGAATTTATAATCAAGTTGTGGCAGTGCTAATTTGGTAGCACTGTCGGGGAATGTGTTTTGCGACGTGTTACGTCATTTCAGTTGTGCATTTGGGTAACGTAGCATAGTTTCAAACAAAGCCGAAAATTATATTGTTTCAAGACAACTTTTCAGTACAAATGCTGTCAACAATTTTATGCAATCGAAATTGAGATATTTCTTGACCAAAAAATAGGAGTTTACCAAAAGATATAAAGATGTGAAGAATCTGCACACGAAATGTAAGCTGTGGCACGAGTTATATAATTAATTTTCACACATCCGCAGAGGTTGTATCCTCAATAAGAGAATTTTGCAATATAGGCGCCACCTAACAATCCGGTCCCACTATGACATACGACTTACAATATAGGCGCCATCTAACAATCCGGTCCCATTGTGACGTACGGCCTACAATATTCCCGAAATGGTTGTCCCGTGTTCGTCAAACAGTCCATCACAATCGCGTCGCCATGTCAAACCGTGTTCATTCGCTTCTGGAAATATTCAAACGTCAACCTTTTTTGTCTGATGCAAGTGCATCTCTCCTTCAACGTTCGTTTCTTAGTTGCTGAAGAATTCAACATCTTTATTACGTCTTCTTCACCCTTGGACCATAGCGCGGTTGGGGCCACATCACTTATTTCATTCCGCCCTCTTGACGAGTATCGTCTGCCATTCTCTCTTCGGCTTTTCACTCCTGCCTTTCGAAATATATATTTTAACGAGGTATGATAACACCGTCGAACTAGACATTAACAATTGCAGGTCGTTTAATTAATTTCGTTCCGTATGTTTAGTCCGTTAATTGTTGCCGTTTGCTGGAGCCTGGGCAGTCCGTTGATAACCAGTCAGTATATGTCCGATCGTGTGAAACAAGACCGAGGCGAGTTTCAACCCACAACCGCAGGGTTGTTGTTGGCAACAGTCAACACAGTGTTGACACTTTACGACCTTATGACGCGGTTCCTGCAAGTTATAATTCTTTTCGAAAACGCATCGTTTTGCTAAATAAAAAACATTCAGGTTTATTAAATCCACGACTTTACACCTATAGATGAATTATTCGTCACTAAATGAGATAATTCGCAGCGATCTCGCAGCCGGTTCTTCTTATCCCGTCGCGCCATTTTGTGACGTCAACGAGGCTACCTATCTGCCGGGAGGCCGGCTGTCACGAAGCATTTGACGAAGATTATGTATATCGGAACACTCGTAAAAAACACGCGTAACGTTGCAAACAATTGTATGTCACTAATTCCTGACCCAAGTTAACGTCATTTCCAGTTTTTCTCTCATTCAATACAAAACTATCGTTTCCTGGAAGTAACTACACACTTTTCTAAAATATAGCTGTTCACCAAAAATAGACGAAATAGTACCTTAATAATATGTTCATTATTTTGTTAGGAATAATGTTATTGTATTAGGAATTTGTTAGGAATAATTTAATAATGAACAAAAATAGCAACATCCGAGTCATAGGCACTTTAAGTATTTTTTTATTGTGTGAATTATTTCAATATAAGATACATATATGACCGTCCTTTAGTCCCGTAATATTATTAAGCGCAGTTTGTCATAAGATGGTCGTGAGAGAGAAAAATGATGGCGCCTCATCACGGAGCCTGGATAATCGAGGCTAGCGTTAATGAAGGAAATACTATGTACGTTTTGACCTGCTCATCGCGTACAACATGGCAGAATAAGATATGATTTTTATTTCAATGACTTCCCTCTATTTGTGTTGATGTCCTTGTGGGACATCAACAATGTCGTCATACTTCATACATGTGCCGATATGCTGATGCCCATATTGTAACTGTCTACGCTGTACTACTAAATTGGAGAAGTTTATCCGTCAGTTTCCTCAGCTGAAGTGTCGTGGACCCCAACATATACCCGCTGTTTCTCGGACACCCATTGCCTTTCACGACTGCACACATTCCCCCACTCTTCCCTGTCTCACGCAGTCAGGAATGCTGACTCCGTTGCCACGTTCAAGACATTATTAAAGACACATTTGTTCCGGCCGGCCTTCGTGCAACATTGCACTTTGCAGCAGAGGTATTACAGTGACATTTTAGCTATACATTTTATTCATGTATTAATGATGTTTCTATAAATTAACTTATTCTACCTATATATTTATCTGATTTAAGCACCATATTACTTACTTATTTTAGCTATTTCACATGTTAGCTTATTTAATTAATTACTATAATATGTTTTAGTCAATTGTAATGTATATTACTTATATATGTACAACTGTAGCGCCTTTGAACAGGTATTTCACCTGGATACATGCGAGTTTAAAATTTAAAAATAATAATAATGACAATTGAGGCACTAGCTAGGTAATAAATCGACCGAAGACTTGTACGTTTTCAACAGTGCATTTTGACGTCAATTTATTTTCACTTGCAAATAATACATATTCTCGACCCACGTCAGTAACAATATGTCCACCCGAGCTATATTTGTTTGTGTTTATACATATATATCGTTGGCCTACGGAGCTAATTTTTTTTTAATGCGATAAATAGTAACCCTTGAAATAACAATTGGTCTTATTTCTATGAATATTTCAGGATGTTTCCGCCACTGTCACCGTTCCTTGCGTGTTATCGTGGTCCGTCTTGAGCGGTCATTCGTCAGTATTGACATCAACGTATTAAGGAAGTCCTTCAATCTCCCCAGGTGACAACACCCTGTTGTAGACGCGGAGCTGAAAAAATTACCAAAACATTATAGGTGTTGTCAACTTCTTTTGTGGACACTAGTGACAGTGTTGTAGAAACCATAATTAATAACGGTTGAATAAACAAATGTTGTAGCATAACACACTCTGTGCTAAACAACAGGCAATCTAATATCTTCAAATTATGTTTAACTCGAAATGTTCGGTTGGTGATGACCTGACGTGAAATGCGAATATCTCAATATATGTATACTTTAGCAGTTGACGCCGTAAAGGAATCGCATGTATTGACAAATATTATATATTCGTCCACATATTTAAAAACAGTATACTCAAAACAGTCAACATTGCAATGCGGGGACAGTACACATAAATGTGGACTGTTGTTTGAGGTACGGGTCGGATTTATGGAGTGTCAAACGGCTACGTGTATACATGTAGACATATCCCATTAACCAATCGTGTCTAGTTAACCCTGAGAGAAGATCGCTCGTACGAGAAACTGTTATCCAGAGTATACCTCAAAACGTTTTTCTTTCGCATAGCAATTTAGCATCTTAGAATCCTTGCCCACTGCACTTAATTTTCTTATATGCCGTACACATATCGCTCTATTGTCTAGCATCGCTTCGATAGTTAAACTATTATCTTGAATCGAACGTACTGCCTGATCATGTCTTATTACATAGACAACCAACTACACATTTGCCCTTACCTCATCCAGACATCCGGTGAAGAAATGTTCTCCGCAGCAGTTGGCGATGTACATTGGCACGTCATTGTTCTTCAGGTAACCTAACGATAACAACAAAGTTAACTGTGACTTGAACAATGGACCCCTTTTAACATAATCGCGGATAGCACAACCAGCAAGAAAGAGATAAGTTGAGAAAGAAATTGAGAGAGAAAGAGAGAGAGAGAGAGAGAGAGAGAGAGAAGTGAGGGATGGAGGGACGGAGGGACGGAGGGACGGAGGGAGGGAGGGAGGGAGGGAGGGAGGGAGGGAGGGAGGAAGGGAAGGAGGGAGAGAGAGATATATAGAGGAGAGAGCGGGGGAGAGGTTATTCCGATTCACTCTTTCAATCATCGTGTCATTCAAAAAACACAGGTGTCACGTTCGTCCAACTATATGGAAACGTTTTGACCCACGTATAAAATAACGCAAGCTGTAACAATAGTTTCCTTTACAGACAAACAAAACACCGTCTTTTGATTTCGTATACAAATATGTGCATGGACACACATTAAACACACCCCATCGAAGACACTATTTTACTAAACTATCATATATTACCAGAAGAGTAGGTATTCTTTGTTTTGTAGATACCTGTGATTGGGATTGTCTTCTCCAGGCGGTCATCGACGTACACCTTGAGACAGAGGCCATCGTAGACCCAGACCACGTGGTGCCAAGATTCGTCAGAGACCTGCAGTTATAAGTAATCTTGTTTATAACAGTGTTACCATTGGTGAGGTGATTCAACAGTTGGCTATCCTATTTACAAGAGTGCTACCATTGGTGAAGTGACTCAACAGTGGGTTATCCTATTTTCAACAGTGCTACCATTGCTGAGGTGGTTCAATGTTGGAACGGACCAGAAATGAAGCAGTGACGCTTCATTTAGTATATCCAAGGGTTAAACAAAAATACGATCATCGGGATTCAGTGACATTTCCTGAGAGAAAGACAGCAAAACAACACTTTCTAATAGGCCATCGAACATCTCTCCCTTCTCCATTCGCTCACTTTCGAAGTTCCTGCTTAGCTGCTTCGTATCGCACATGTGTGGCTATTTCTGTGTGTGTGTGTGTGTGTGTCTGCGCGCGTGCGTGCGTGCATGCGCATGCTTGAATGTGTGTGTGCGTGCCTGTGTGTGTGTGTGTGTGCGCGCGCGTGCTTGCGTGTGCTTGTATGTGTGCGTGCGTGTGTCTGCGTGCGTGCGTCTCTGCGGAATTATTTGTGAGTGCGTTTACCTCTGCAACCGGGAACTGTGCCCTTGCGTCTTCAGTAGTGATGTTGGCCATCACCGATCGTTCCGCGTGGCCGACCAGGAAACCAGCCGTGTCGATGCAGTCACCGTTGTTGACAATACCTTGAGGAGTGAATTGCTCTCCTTGTCGTTTGAACCACAATGACACAGTGAATTTGTCCACTTTGTTGTTGGCAAACCACGTACGAAGAAAGGCTACCTGGAAATAAATTATTATAATAATTATGTTTTTGCTTCCGTTGAGATGCATCATATTTATTACGCTAAATGCACTCTTGCTTTATGTAGTACTTGAAATTTTCTTCTTGTATTACTTCTACTAGTTCCAAATAAATATAATTTATGAAAATGTTTCTAAAATTAGTAATCGGTATTGATGATGTAATGTATGATTTCTTCCTTAGTTAGCAACATCACATTCATCTTATCACTTTAAATCTTTTGTTTCTTTTGGGCTAACTTTGACAGTGTAGATTCAACTATATTTACCTCGAAGTGAGTGCCTCCAGTGAAACAGGCGACGTTTCCATTTCGGTCTGGGTCAAATTGCAGTGACACACCATCGCCGTACTTTGTCGCAATGGCTTGGTGACAAGTGACGTCGTTATAGTGGTCCTCATAGGGGAAGTAGAGCAGCAAATCGTCTTCACATTTAGGGATCACTTGAAACAGATTAGCAAGCAGTAAGTGCGAAGGCTTTCTGCAACCTGAATTATTAATATATTGCATACCCCAGAAGTATATGAACTGTTGGATTTACAACAGTAAGTAATTAGCTGGCATTCACGCATAGTTGACATTGCATGGCATTACTCTCACGACCATGAGTGAATTAGCATTCACATAACATTCACTTTAGTCGTATGGTCCCTTGGAATGTAATATGAGTAGACCGTGACAAGTGTTAGTGGGTTTCTTCAGCAGTCGCTGTAATGCAATTACTCAATGGCGCGAGACAGCCAGTGATCTGAACTGGACATACGCTGCGAACCCGTGGTTTATAAAAATGGAAGTAAACAAGTAATGGTCACGTGGTGCTTACGTGGTCCGACAGGGAGACAGTCGCACAAGTCACCAATGTTGACGAATGCCATTCCTTCTAGGCAGGTGTTTATTGTCAGAGAGTCTCCGTTAATCCAGTACTTGGATGGATCGCCAGGGTATGGCTCGTACGGGCATGGAACTGTAAACAATATTGTATTAAACTTTCCGAGCGTTACAATGTGGCGTTGTACATTACAATGTGTCACTGCGGATATAACGATTTTTAAATATATATTCCTTAATATTAGTTGTAAAAAATAGTCGCAATTGGTCCAAGCCCAAATTTGTATATATGATATATGCGTCATGACTCTCAGCCAAAGAATAAATCAAGAGTACAGTTAATGCCTACGTGCTCACAAGAACGCCACCATTGGTTCGCTATTGTCTGTTGTACAGAAGAGTAGATTTAACAAGATTTAACAAGATTTCCATCCCAAACAACAAGTTCCAGATGGCAAGTGGACAAGGAAGCCATTAGCTTATCGAGAGTCCAACAATTTTTTCATCTATGTGTAGCCCGCCCTTATCAAATATCTGTCAGTTTTATTTTTAAATAAAAATAAATTTAAATAAACCAATGGTTGGAAAGAATGTGGACTGTTTAAGAAGATAAATCTTTCTCATTAATTTGACTTTTTGTTTGGGCCTCCAGCAATTACACTGCACTGATTATTACGTCAACAAATTAGTTTACCCCCAGGAGTCGACGGCTGCGTGTACAGATTAATTGGCCCCACTTCGCAGTCGACATCTGGCGGCATGAGAGGCACACACGTGTGAAAGGCCTGGCTCCAAAACAGTGCTCCGCAAGTGACGTGGTGTATCCGGTATTTCCCGTTGCCCAACGGCTCACAAATGAAGTACATATGACAATTATTCTTGTCCTCCAACCAAATCTGTCCTTTCGTGTAGTCGCAGCGGGAACAGTCAGGCACCCCTGTTGTCAGATGTGAACACGAATGAGTATACACTATGAGGATACGACACGCCAAGTCGAATATGCGAATGTATGATTTAGTATGACAAATTGCAAAAACAAACATGACAACAACAGAGAGTTCAAAAGGAATATAGCTATCTATATTAATTACGTGAATACGCACATGTAATATTATCATCTGATAGTAACACAAATTCATGTAGCGTAGTAGTTACCCATTTGAAACTTATTTTAGTTGATGACTTGAAATTAATACAATGAGGCAGTTCGACGGCAATTAAACCCATGTGTGAATGATATACGTTACATAATAATGATATACGTTACATAGTTCTGTTGTCGTCGTCGGGCATGGAAGGAAGCATGGTTGGGTGCACGGCTCCTTGTGTCTACTACCGGGAACTTCAACTCCGGTCTCTCCGTCATTTAGCCAGCAGTCTTTCGTGGTTTCCGCTACGCCTTCTGCTCCACACGACTCGCTGCACGGTCCGTATTCTCCACAAGGTCCGCATTCTGGCGTCGGGCAACGGATGAAACATGGGTCACTGCACGGTTCCTGGTGCCTACTACCGGGTATTTCGACTCCAGTTGTTCCGTCATTTTCCCAGCAGTCTTTGGTTCCTTCCTTTACGCCTTCTAGTCCACACGATTCGCTGCAAGGTCCGTAATCTCCACATGGTCCACATTCTGGCACTGGGCAAAGGATAAAGCATGTGTCACTGCACGGCACCTGGTGCCTACTACCGGGTATTTCGACTCCAGTTGTTCCGTCATTTTCCCAGCAGTCTTTGGTTCCTTCCATTACGCCTTCTAGTCCACACGATTCGCTGCAAGGTCCGTAATCTCCACATGGTCCACACTCTGGCACTGGGCAAAGGATAAAGCATGTTTTGGTGCACGGCACCTGGTGCCTACTACCGGGTATTTCGATTCCAGTTGTTCCATCATTCTCCCAGCAGTCTTTGGTGGTTTCCGCTACGCCTTCTACTCCACAAGACTCGCTACATGGTCCATATTCTCCACAAGGTCCGCACACTGGCACTGGGCAAAGGATTAAACATGTGTCACTGCACGGCACCTGGTGCCTACTACCGGGTATTTCGACTCCAGTTGTTCCGTCATTTTCCCAGCAGTCTTTGGTTCCTTCCATTACGCCTTCTAGTCCACACGATTCGCTGCACGGTCCGTAATCTCCACATGGTCCACACTCTGGCACTGGGCAAAGGATAAAGCATGTTTTGGTGCACGGCTCCTTGTGTCTACTACCGGGTATTTCCATTCCAGTTGTTCCATCATTCTCCCAGCAGTCTTTGGTGGTTTCCGCTACGCCTTCTACTCCACAAGACTCGCTACATGGTCCATATTCTCCACAAGGTCCGCACACTGGCACTGGGCAAAGGATTAAACATGTGTCACTGCACGGCACCTGGTGCCTACTACCGGGTATTTCGACTCCAGTTGTTCCGTCATTTTCCCAGCAGTCTTTGGTTCCTTCCATTACGCCTTCTAGTCCACACGATTCGCTGCACGGTCCGTAATCTCCACATGGTCCACACTCTGGCACTGGGCAAAGGATAAAGCATGTTTTGGTGCACGGCTCCTTGTGTCTACTACCGGGTATTTCCATTCCAGTTGTTCCATCATTCTCCCAGCAGTCTTTGGTGGTTTCCGCTACGCCTTCTACTCCACAAGACTCGCTGCATGGTCCATATTCTCCACAAGGTCCGCACACTGGTTCCGGGCAAGGGTTAAAGCATGTGTTACTGCACGGCACCTGGTGCCTACTACCGGGTATTTCGACTCCAGTCGTTCCGTCATTTTCCCAGCAGTCTTTGGTTCCTTCCTTTACGCCTTCTAGTCCACACGACTCGCTGCACAATCCGTAGTTTCCACAAGGTCCGCAGTCTGGCACCGGGCAAGGGATTAAGCATGTTTTGGTGCACGGCACCTGGTGCCTACTACCGGGTATTTCGACTCCAGTTGTTCCATCATTCTCCCAGCAGTCTTGGGTGGTTTCCGCTACGCCTTTTACTCCGCAAGACTCGCTGCATGGTCCATATTCTCCACATGGTCCACACTCTGGCACCGGGCAAGGGATTAAACATGTGTCACTGCACGTCTCCTGTTGCCTACTACCGGGTATTTCGACTCCAGTCGTTCCGTCATTTTCCCAGCAGTCTTTGGTTCCTTCCTTTAAGCCTTCTATTCCACACGACTCGCTGCACGGTCCGTAGTTTCCACAAGGTCCGCATTCTGGCACCGGGCAAGGGATTAAGCATGTATCACTGCACGGAACCTTGTGCCTACTACTGGGGATTTCCTGTCCATTCACACCGCTAACGAGCCAGCAGTCTTTGGTGCCGTCCATTGTGCCTTCCGCTCCACACGACTCGCTGCACCCCGAGAAGTCTCCACAGTCGCCACAAACCTCGGTGTTACCTATCGGAAACAAATCGTGCGACTTTAGTTGCAGCAGTAGCATTGACACATATGTTACGAACATACCATATAAACTGTATCCGATCTGCATAGTAACTATTTGAGGTGCTTACCTTTAGAACATATCTTGTCTGCAATTACATCCGTCAAGCTTTGGACTTCGCCATAACTATTTGCATGGAATACGTAATCCTCGTTATTTGCAATTCCGTTGATTTCTTCCATGTTGACGTCACTGCCAATTGCTAAAATAACAAAAACAACGGGCATGAGAGTGCTAACGTTTGTTGATGTGAAGGTTGTCATCTTGCGTTCGTACGTTATTCGTGCATCATGAAATAAACCTTCCGGATTAGTATACAGTTCACGCATGATTTGCGTGCATCGTGTTCCGTCATGAAGGGACGATGATAAAAAGCCTCCTGAAACATTTCTGAAATATTTTATTATCTTCTATCACAACTCTTGGTCTCTGTTGAAGACGCCGACAGTGATGCTAACGATAATGGACATGGTTATATCGTCGTCCTGTTCGATGTTGAAAAACGTCACCCTGATATAAGAGGACGGTGTCGATTAATAAATGAGTAACTTCTTACCGATGGCAAACATTTGAATTCCGTCGTCTTGTGCTGATTTTGCTTCAGGAACTGTTCTACTATTGTCGACGTTGGACGCGCCGTCAGTAATGACAACGCCGATGGGCGTGGCTACGTCGGCGCCACGACCCTGGTCTTTCAGTATCTGATGCATCACCATGATGCCGTCAGCGGTGTTCGTTACGCCAGCCATGTACTCCAGGTTGAAAACGATCGGCTCAATTTCATCCATCGAATAGTATGCAGTCAGACCGAAGCAGGTTTCAACCTCTGTCGAGTACATGACCACGCTGACGCGTGTGCCTGCGCTCGATACCTTCAGTCCTTTCATAACGTCGATAACAAACTGGGTGGACACTGACCAGTTCATGAAGCCGATACTGCCCGAGGAGTCCAACACGAATACCACGTCGCCGATACAGTCTCCCTCGCCTGGCATGAAAACATTTTACGACATTTATTTTGCATTTATAATTACGACATGTGTGATCAGTGTAAGTTAAGTTAGTGCAGTATTCGAGTGATGTCCGATTAGCCCACTCCGTGTCCAACTCAACGGACGAACCGCATTATTATCTTTCAGGCGGATTATTAGATGCGCCGACAACGGAAGAAAATGTAGGTGGTGGTGAAAGCGTCCCTGATAAAATATACGCTATTGTGTCAAAAATAATAATTTATAAATTAGTCATGCTTCCTAACTGTGTCTGTAATGTAATAGAGTTAATTGTATTTGAATTAAACGTTTTAATCCATCTACATAATTAATTACTTAGGCCGAACCAAATAAATTAGTTCGATGATTAATTGTATTAAATGCTATTGTCCACCGGCACACAATTCTTAGTGCTACATTTCGTCAGTGAGTTTTAATTGACATCATGAGTCTGTCTTACTAAATAGCATATGCTCCATGTTCTACTACTGAACCCGACATGGATTAGAAGCATGTCAACGTATTTCTCATCAAGCTTCTGCTCATATTTATTATATGTACTCACTCGGCTCGCATGACTGTGTGTTACAACGGATTCTCTGTACCTCTCCTTCCGTACTTGTCCTTGTCCGTTCTCCGTCGGGGCCACATGCCTGCGAGCAGTCGGACCAGGTGACTCCTCGGAAGGGATCTACCATGCAAAGTCAGTTGAATAGTAGTGAAACGCATAATGCCGACATACATTTAAGGTAAAACATGTTCAAATACAGCATGGTGTCTGGCCCTTGCTGCATAAGCCATTACTGATCTGTAACAGTGCACTCGGTGCAATATCAACGAAATATTATAACTAGATTTAACGTAGCACAACAATGCGGCTTTGTTCTCACGGGAATAGCCTCCTCTATTCAGCACGAAATTGATGGGGTTCGGCGGCAAAGTTCATTAGACATTCGCTGATCGGATGATCGGGTTCCGCTAACACCGAGCCTGGGTTGTACGGCGGGCGGTGCGGGATGTTGCTAGTAGCGCACAGCGCACGAAGCCATCTTTGTCCATTCGTAGAATGTGGATAATCCACCTCCATCTGCGTGTCTTCACGGCTTTCACACGATTTAATATGATTTCCATACAAGGCAAAGGTGGGTTCTTTTGTAGACAATTTGTTCCATTCTTTCATTGTCCTCTGTGAGAATTATAACTTTCTGATATCCAATATGCATTGATCCTTCGCTAATGTTACTTCGTGCCATGTAGTTCTACTATCTTCGTTAAGTGAGAACAAAATAGTTCTATCAATGTCTTCATACTCATTCAATATCTTAAACATTTAAATTTAATCTCCTCTGTTATTGATGATTTGTTGCAGGACATATCCACAAAGGGGCGTGAACACGAGAAAGAATAAAACGATATAATTACTTAAAATTTATGTTGATATTACACGTAATCTTTCACCTACCATCACAGGGCATGAGATGACACGATGTCTCGATTCTGTCACACAGTTGTCCATCGCAGGTCTTGTCTCTTGACTGCTTTCCACCGTCACACTCCGCTGAGCATGTCGTCCAGTCTCCCCACTCTACAGACCACGCTCATCATACTGCACAATGTGTGGACGTACAATGGTATTTCATAAGTTACAATGTATAGTATACTCCGGTGGCCGTGTGGTGGTTTTTTTCTCAAATCACGTAATAACGAGTTTCGTTTGGATATCACTACACTCATTACGCAAAACAAAACAATTTACTACCTGTGAAAATACCACTTAATAATGGTTTTCAGAAGAGTGTATCTTAGTATGCTTTAATATATTTTGTTGCTGCCACTGAAGGTATATGAAGGATGGACATTACTGCTCAGACAATAAATGTATACGAAATTCCGATTCGACATTGTAAATGTTCGTTCTTGGTTTGGTTACAATAGAGACGGTAATTAATTGGTGGTGCAGACCACAATGAAACGGGACCGGTGGCGGAAGGACAAGAAGAAACGATCGAGGACCAGCACCGACACCAGCCTCATGCCAGCACCGATACCATGCTCAAACTAGCACTGATACCAGCCTCATACCAGCACCGATACCAGGCTTATACCAGCACAGATACCAGCCTCATACCAGCACAGATACCAGGTTCATACCTGCACAGATACCAGCCTCATACCAGCACCAATATCAGGCTCATACCAGCACCGATACCAGGCTCATACCAGCACCGATACCAGGCTCATACCAGCACCGATACCAGCCTCATCCCGGTCTTCAAGGAAAATATATGTTATTACCTCCTACGAAGTCAAAGCCGCCAACAGCCGTCAGAAGAGTGAAAGCTGAAAACAAACCAATCGACGGTATGCACTATACGGCATTGTGACGTGTGGTGGTTGGTGTGATGCTCGTATGAAACCTAATTACACATTTGTCGTGACTACAGTTGCACCTGTCCAGTTGTTAGCATTCTTTGACGATATTATAGCGAATGCATATACTTACAACCAGTGGACCTACTTGTGGAATTTGAATGAATGAATGAATAAATAAATAAACTAATTAATTAATGTTAACTTTATTAACATTTATGATGATTAATGTTTCACTGGATGTGTTGCTCTGATCTCTTGACGACAAAATACCGACCATGTACCCCGCAAGATGGCGGTATGAAACACATGTGAATATTAATGGATGATCAACATTTCAGGAGCGTTTCTCTTAGCTAATTCTTATGATACTCACCGAAAGACAGGCTGATTAAGACGTACGTTACAGCCATTGTTGACATAGGCTTGGTCTGAAATTAGAGCAGACACTACATGTTTTATGAAAAGACAAAACGCACACTAATTAGGATAATTTGGTCGGTACTTCGGCAAATGGTTTCACAAATATCGACAGGGTCTTAATTATGATTTTATTAACTATTTAAACCTCCCCGAACAAGTACAATCAAAGCAAAACATACCTCCCCGAACAAGTACAATCAAAGCAAAACATACCTCCCCGAACAAGTACAATCAAAGCAAAACAATAACAGTACACGTCGTATGGGAACTCACTCACTCACTCACTCACTCACTCACTCACTCACTCACTCACTCACTCACTCACTCACTCACTCACTCACTCACTCACTCACTCACTCACTCACACACACACTATGACACGTTCAGTGACACACGTACACGCACACGCACACGCACACGCACACACACACGCACGCACGCACGCACACACACACACACACACACACACACACACATACACATACACTGTTTGAAGTTTCACAAAACCCGCAACCATTTCTCTAGACCAGTGCCTCTTACCTCGCCTATGTTGTATCTAATGGAGCTCCTAAACCGCTTCGCTGCTGTTGCAGTCTTGTCAGTTTTCAATGACGGGTGTGTTTATATAATTTTGTAAACTATTAATTGTCGGGCTGGTAGGCGGCGGATTAAACCACTCCCTCTGCGGCATGGGCGATGTTGCCACACCTGCTGGCGTGAAACACGACCATAAATCATTAACATAAATCTGACAGTTTTTTCGTTCGATTTGCTTTGTTCGTAAGATCGGCCAATTTTTCACCTAGAAGTCGCGAAGGCATTGTGGATATTTCCCCGCAGGATGTGATGAGTTATATTTGATGGAGTTCTAATGGATAGATTTACGAACTTGAATTCACGTGTTTGAGGTGGTCTTTCGATGTTATACGTATGTGGATTTAAACAGCGTGAGTAGACTTG
>BSQZ01000065.1:417500-562500 GCA_033239005.1 Lamellibrachia satsuma | reverse complement strand
AATTGCCCTCCGTGTCAAATGCCCAGATGGCAAGTGGACAAGGAAACCATTGGCATATCGAGAGTCCAACAATTTTCTATCTTCGCCCTCCTGAGATATTTGCCAACTTTGTTTTTAAACATATTCACGCTGCTAGCATTTATATCATTTGTAGATATCTATTCCTGGAACCCAATCTACACTGATCCTTTACTAATGTTACCCCGAGTCGTCTGAGTTCTACTATATTTCGTAAGTGAGAAAACATATTTCTATAAATATTTCCTCACGCATTCAATATCTTAATAACTTTTTCTCGAACCCTTTTAAGTAATGATACGATATTTGCATGTTTCCATTCGAAAGGAACCAATCCCTCGTTTAATGATAATATACTAATTTGTTCTACTGTTTCCATTAGTAGTTTTGGCAGAATGCCATCTAGATGATTTAGTATCCTTCACTGCCTTTATTTTCTTAGCTACCATTTCTGGAGTTACAATTAACTGCCCTAAATAGTCTGATTTAAAGTCCTGGAATTTTACATCTGGAACTGGTAATGAACTAATATCTTATCTAGTAGGCACTGAAAGGAATTACCCATTTAGGTCTTCCGCCATTAAAATATGATATAAATATGTTTTTCTCACCCAAGAAAGATAATAGAACTAGAGGACATAAGGTAACATTAGTAAAGGATCAGTGTAGATTGGATATCAGAAAGTACTTCTCACCAAGGACAATCAATGAATGGAACACATTATCTACAGATTGTGTAACTGCTAGCAGCTTGAATATGTTTAAAAACAAGGTTGACACATATCTCATGAGGTCGGATTACGCGTATGTGTGAGTTTAAAGTAAAGTTTAACAACTATATGTGTGTGTATATGTGTGGGTGCTTGCGTGTGTGTGTGTGTGTGTGTGTGTGTGTGTGTGTGTGTGTGTGTTTGTGTGTGTGTGTGTGTGTGTGTGTGTGTGTGTGTGTGTGTGTGTGTGTTTATGTGTGTGGGTGCTTGCGTGTGTGCGTGTGTGCAACAACAACAACGGCATATGTTACCGCAGACGTGATTAATAACAGCGACACTGACTTAATGGTTGCACTAACCGTAAATAAAAGCACAAGGTATGTGACGCTGCATTGGTCGGATTTTTGTATGTAGATATGTTCCTGAAAGCACCCACATAAACATACATGCATCAACATTCATCAGTGATTTGTAATCTGCCATCTCTAAGTCTGCCAAAGGCTACAAATGTCCTAATTGGTACGTATATATATATATATATATATATATATATATATATATATATATATATATATATATATATATATATATATATATATATATATATATATATATATATATATATATATATATATATATATATATATATGTATATATATATATATATATATATATATATATATATATATATATATATATATATATATATATATATATATATATATATATATATATATATATATATATATATATATATATATATGTATTTCTCTCTCTTTATTTACAAAATGGACGGCTAACACAAACCTAAGCGCTAATGCTGTTCGAAATCACCAAGACCCTCTTGACGTTAATCGAGTTTCAGTGTGCAGAAAACATAAATCGGGCTGACTTGCTGTCGGATGAGGCGGGCAGGCCGAATTGACTGGAGTCGCATCACTGAGGACAAGGGATATACATTTGCGTGATTGTGTTTGGATTTATTGTTGGTTTGTGTATGTGTGTTTGTATGTTTGTTTGCTTGCTTGCTTGCTTGCTTGATTGATTGATTGATTGATTGCTTGATTAATTGATTGATTGGTCGAATGAATCATGGTTCGAATATTCTTGCTGCCGTTTCGACGTTTGGACAACTTCGTTGACTCCACTTTGCTCCAATTCACTTAGCTGTATAAATTAGTTCCTTCCTAGCTACAGACAGTGGTTTGCCGTACCTTTTACATGTATTTGCTTGTCTGTATGTTTATTTGTTTGTGTTACTCTATCAAGTGTGGCTTCAACTAATTAGAATATGTGATGTGAGTGTCATATACATTTTGCTAGCCAGTATTGGGGTGTTCTCTTTTGAGATGAATTTTACATGGAGGTATACCAATCATGGACAACCCCACACAATGCGTTTAACAGGAAATTCGTATAGCATAATGTACAATAAATACGTGAAAAATAAAATATGCAGCATATGATGTTACATAATGTTCAGTTATATAGACAACGATAGGGTGTCTTGTCATGGAAGTATGTCGTAGCTTTCCGGATGCGTCCAAAAACATGCCGACAGTGCATTGTGTAAACGCGTGGGTTGTGCGCAGTCGGGAGTGGCAATAGGGATCTGAGAAATAGCGCAATGTCGGGGCTCGCAAAACTACTGCAAAAGAAAGCGGAGGCAAGTGACGGAGATTACGTTTCAAACATCTCAGTTACAGTTTTACGGCATAGAAAGTAATCATTTGAATAGCATCATATTGGCACATATCCGAAAAACGATCATAGGCTTACAAAATATTGTCCTTGAGTGGTACTGCTGTCAGTGTGTAAGATCAATACTTTGCACACACCTCATATATGTGCCCGTGGCAATAAGCTGCTAGCCTTGGTTTGTGCTTAGCGGAATATAGGAAGGGAAACATTTCTGTGCCGTTAGTTTACAACTAATTACGTATTGTGGGCGTACCTTTCCCCTTTCCTTTGCGGCAGTTTCGCGAGCCCCAGCCCTATCTACCGCTGTTTCGCGCATCCCCGCGCAATTGCGGTATTGTTCAGTCGACTGCGCTTAGGCCAACCATAATTATGTATGTGCTTACGCGTAGCCGACCCTACACTTTCTAACCATATAGGCAAGGAAAATATCCAAGCACCATGACAAATACAAATCTATGTAGCCCGACCCAATCTCTAGCTTTAAAAAATACCTAAAATGTGTTTCCTCTTATCGCTCTGAACAATTGTGGAGGAAATCTTCGCACATTTTCGCCCTCGCGTAATACGTAATATAAACCCATCTTCGAATCTTAGTGATGGTAGTGTTCCTCATAGTCGCGAGGCGTCGCCACTGCCTGTGTAGGAGGAATATCATGTATGAGTGAAGTCACACGATAGAAGTTGTGTATCAGGAAAGAACCAGAAAATATTACAATTTCGCAGCTCTTTGTGAATCACACTTTGAATACGAATCGCATAGAATATATTCGTAAGTAAACATGGCTAGTTGACAATTCCTGTTTTTCCTGCATTTGGCAGATAAACTGGATCCAAAAGCCTTCTGACTGTAGATAGGTGTTTTTATTCGAGGAACTATACATTTGATGCTCATTATATTACATAACTAAATTGCTATTGGTACAGTAATCTATCCATGGTATTTCAAACAAATGTCCAATCAATAAAAAAATAATATTGGTCATGATCTGCTCACTCCAAAAAATGAACGTGTTGAACTGTAACTTCATTCAAAACGCCAGTGTAGTAACATAATGTTAGCAGAATGTTACATTCTATGTTAGTAAAAAGCCTATAGTGTCGCCGTCATCCAACATTTCAGTAAATAAAACAAAGGCTAGTAGTTTGAAGTGACCGAACTGTTATACAAATATTTCGTGTCACTGTTTTACAATAATTTCAACTGACGTTCAATGTCAACAATATTTCAATCGAGTCAGCTCCCAAAACTTTGTTTCCGTATTACACGAGAAGCTGTTCGAAAGTTCTAACATTCTATAAAGGAGATGTGTACTGAGACAGTCAGTGGTTTGAGAACAAAGAAACGCGTTATGCTGCAGTGCAGATTTGTCTCAATTGTTCCCGTGTGCCTGTTGTGCTGTTCTTTAAGGAGACCGACGTGGTACGCTTCTTTAATTCGTGTTATATGCTTGTCTTGCGATTTAAAACTTATTGATTTGCATATCACCCAACCGTTGTTGAAACATTGGTGGATTGTTTTTAAAATTAGTTAATAAAACAATGTAATTGCTAAATTTACGTCTTAATGAATCCGTCATCGAACGTCAATGTATTTATTGAAGCTATGCCAACACAAAAAATCAACTGAACAGTAGTATTTCCTTGAATGACCTATATGTTTCATAACAGTGATTTTTGACATGTACATCAATTTATTTTAACCTGCACACAGCACACAAACATCAACCACATCAATGGCCAACCGACATATACGCCTATTTATTGCTCTTATATATCGTATGCCCATAAAGCCATTTTCTCTCGTTTTCTATGCGATAAGCATTACTCCTTGAAGACAAATGTTGGAAGATTTCTTTGAATATTTCTGGATGACTCCATCAATATCACCAGTCCTTACTTCTTGTCATAGTCCGTATTGACCCGTCATTCAATGTGTTACAGAAGGAGTTGAATCTCACTAGGTGACAATGCCCTATTGTAGATTCGCAGCTGAAATATGACCAGAATACATTGTTATAATATATGTTTTTACCTCCCTTTGTCGACAACGATAACTGTTATGCCCGTCATGCAGGAAATAGTTAACAAACTTATCATACTACTCTTTACACTAGTAAAACAGATAAATTGTTAACTTTCAATTATGCTTAACTAGAACTGTTCCACTGATGCTGACGTGAAGTGAAATGCGGATGTTTATTTTTTGTTTAATTTTCTCTATACGTTGGTTTCTCTTCATTTGGGTAAATCGTATTTGTCGTCAAGTAAAAAAAAAATTAGCCCATTTAACATTCGTCCGCACAGAGAAGAATGCAAGCGCATATATCGCATATTGCAATAAAAACAACAACAAAAAACGAGTGTGACTTTACTGGTATGTCAAAGTACTACCGTTACAACCGATGATGTAACAATCACCCGATAATGTAATAACCGATAACCATAAATTGTTTTTAATTACAGTCCGGGTGTCTGTATTTGTTCGTTATTTAAATCGCTATTTAACTCGTTCGGTACACAACGCGCTCTCTCGTATTTTGCATTCACGAAATGATGTGTGCATTTACAGAATGGTTGTATGTGCCCGTTCCGTAAATCCTATTTCCAAAACTAACTAAAGATAATTCATGACTATACCAAATTATCAATGAAATTGCTATGACACTAACCATTGATGATGTTGCATATTACATTGTCGGACGAATATTACATTATCTATAATATGTATACATTATCGGTTTTATAGTAAAATATCGGTTTTATTGGAGTGTTGGTTGATTATTACATTGCCAGTTATTACAGTTTCGGTCGTTTTCCTAAATATTTTCCAGCATTACTTCTTGGTACAATTTAATAATCGGGAATACCTCGAAAACCCGAACATTTCGCCCAATCTCCAGTTACAAATGTGTTACACAGGCAACCGACTACAAACTTGCCCTCACCTCATCAATGCATCCAACGAAAAACTTTCCTCCATAGCTGTTGGCGATGTACATTGGTACGTCGTTGTTCACCAGGAAGCCTAACAAGAATACATGTTCAATCATACTAATCACATGGTATCCACAGCTAGGCTTGCATCCATGACGATTACATTCATACATGTTTAAAGTGTCACTATGAAGTTGCAAAATGTCATTCGAAACATCCATAATTATATATTCAGCTTGGATTACAGTAACATTACAAAAGGTTTGCAGATGCATATATCAATGAGGACTAGCTCGTATTTTGCGTATGAATTGTCAACTTTTCACAATATGTCGATTACAAACGCTATGACAGCAACCACAAGGAAGTCTTAACAATATATTTCCCTAATGGCATGCTGAGACAACGTTTGCCAACTACTCACATGAATAGGGATATATTGACTTGTATAGTTTAGCATGATCCAGTATTGGTGCAAAACTTGTAGGCATTTACAATGGACAACCACCAGACAGCCGCATTGCCCTCATACTATAGTTGTGTAGTAACTGACACATCATTTCAAAATGTCGCTACAGCTCACACTCCGTGTCCTACCGATCATAAGGAAGGTATATGTAAAAAATATAAACCGTCATATATTACTGTATTCGTCCCGTTAATATTACCTGTGATTGTGATTTGTTGCTTCAGCACGTTATCGACGTACACCACGATACAATGGCTATCATAAACCCAGACCACGTGGTGCCAGCAATCGTCCGAAACCTGCAATAATACGTTGTAATGATCACAATGATGTTACCGTGGTCAGGTGAATAGATATAACTGCAAACTATTCCGATATTGTCGACTTGTATATGTAAAATTGTGCAGCATTGGATAAAGTTACATCCATTTACACAATGTCACAATATGCTTTAAATGTGCATGCGATAATAATTGCAGAAACAGCGCTATTTATACAAGTTATTGTTTGACTAATGGCTGAAACGAAACATGAAAAAACACGTCGTTGTTTTATTTTATCAATGGATTAATATTGGAGCAGGAAAGGAACGTAGCGGTAAAGTTTCAATTAATACGTTATCATCATCGGTCGTCCTTGGGCGGAATGGAAGCAATAACTTGTTTAATATGTCCAATGTGCATAAAATTTCTTTCTCTAAGAAATGTGAAGAAACAAAAACAAAGTAATAATACCAAAGAGCAAATTCTGGCTTCTTCTTTCACTTCTTTCACTTCGTGTAACTTTGTGTGCGTGTGTGCGTGTGTGTGTGTGTGTGTGTATGTGTATGTGCGTGCATGCGTGCGTGCGTGCGCGCGCGCGTGCGTTTATGTTTACCTGTGCAACCTCGACCCGTGACCTTGTCACCTCTGTACTGACGTCGGCCGTCACCGTTCTTTCCGCATGACCGATCAGGAAGCCAGCCGTGTCGATGCCGTCACCGTTGTTGACAATACCTTGAGGAGTGACTTGCTCTCCGTGTCGTTTGAACCACACCGACACAGTGAATCTGTCCACTTTGCTGTTGGCAAACCACGTACGAAGAAAGGCCACCTAAAAACAATGATTATTATTAATTGCTCGTTTCGATGCGATGCAGCATAGATAATTGTACTAATAATTAGTTTTCTAAATATTGTGTACCACGCATGATATCATTTTGGTGGTAGTTCTACAAGATAAGGAGTTCATTATACAGCATAATATAATATAATATAATATAATATAATATAATATAATATAATATAATATAATATAATATAATATAATATAATATAATATAATATAATATAATATAATATAATATAATATAATATAATATAATATAATATAATATAATATAATATAATATATGGTGGTTTATCAAAAATACTGTTTATGTTAAAATCTGCATTTATTGTGTTACATGTCATTTACTAATAAACTTAACACGTCACATTCACCATATATCATATTGATTATAATGTTACAATTGGGCTATCGTAGACGGTGTAGCATGAACTAGATTTACCTCGAAGTGTGTGCCTCCGGTGAAACAGGCGACGTTTCCGTTTCGTTCTGGGTCAAACTGGAGTGACACTCCGGTGCCGTACTGAGTGGCAATGGCTTGGTGACAAGTGACGTCATTGTAGTGGTCCTCGTAAGGGAAGTGGAGCAGTAGATCGTCTTCACATTTCGGGGTGACTTGAAACAAATAAAAATTGTATTAAATATTCCAGTAATTGCGCAGCTTTTTTGTCACCTTAATGGTTTTTACATGAATAGTATTATGTTGTTGCTTCAATAAACAAATCGAACCAAGGATAACAAGCAGACACGCCACGCTGAACAGAAATGTTGAATTGATAACGGTAGTTAATTGCATCGATATATATATATATATATATATATATATATATATATATATATATATATATATATATATATATATATATATATATATATATATAATATATATATATATATATATATATATATATATATATATATATATATATAAATATATATATATATATATATATATATATATATATATATATATATATATATATATATATATATATATATATATATATATATATATATATATATATATATATATATATATATATATATATATATATATATATATATATATATATATATATTTCATTACACTGCTGGCGTGAATGTAGGTGAGTGTATACGGTAGCATTCGCAGAACATCTACATTAATCTTGTGGTCCCTTGGAATACGCGTGGCGTCGACGACGTAGTTGAGAATAACGTGTGATGCAGCAATCAGTATGATGCAACAGCTGAGTTGAACGAGACAGCAATTGATCCGACATCGTCAGGTGCTATGTGGTTTGTAAATATTTAAGTAAGAATGGCCACGTGGCGCTTACGTGGTCCGGCAGGGAGACAGTCGCACAGGTCACCAATGTTGACGAATTTCATTCCTTGGTGGCAGTAGCGTACCGTCAGGAGATCTCCACTAACCCAGAATTTGGATGGATCACCAGGGTATGGCTCATACGGGCATGGAACTGTTAATGCCATTGGATTGGACGTTAGAATGTGGCTTCGTACGAAGTTACAAAGTGTCGGCGTGTGTAACAATATGCCTTTGTACATCATAGTATGTCGTCGTACGTTACAACATGATTTCGTACACTACAATGTGGCGTCCTACATCACATTGTGCCGCACCACGTTATAATATATCGTCATAGTACTATCTTTATATGGCCGGCGTTTTATTACATTTTAATTCGCTAGACCAGCCAGCATTAATGGCGAAACTTGAATGTTAAATTGGTCATCAAAATAAACTACATTCAACATACTCGATTTGACTGACGCGTATGGTGCATATAGCGATTTAAGCATCGCCATCAACCTGATGTCCTTGATGTTTCTTATTCGTTGATATGACATGTTAACACTAGGTAGATCGACCAACTACCAAATGTAATGTAACACGGCAGGACTATTTGCAAAAGAATACATCGATTGATGTAGCAATACACCGGTTTAGCTTAGCTTTCGTTCGTTTGCGGTAATTACACAGGAATGAAGCAATGCTATTGAAAATAATATTGACAATTTCCATAGATAGACAAGTGTTCTTACTAACTGATGTGACATGTTACTTATCCAGCAAAACATTTACACCGGTTGTTATATCAACAAATACAATTACCGGCAGTAACCGATGGATTGGATAGAGGAACTGGACCCGCTTCGCAGTCGTCATCTGGCGGTATACCGGCAACACACGTGTGGTAGTCCTGGTTCCAAAAGAGTTCCCCACAGGTGGCGTGGTGTATCCGGTATTCTCCGTTTCCGAGCGACTCACATATGAAGTACATATGACAGTTATTCCTGTCCTGCAGCCAAATTTTTCCTTTCGTGTAGTCGCAGCGGGAACAGTCAGGTACCCCTGTTGTCAGATATAGGCTTTGGTGAGCAAGCACGAACACGAAAACAGGACATAATAACTCGAAAGTGCGATGATATGATTTAGTATACATTAAGAAGAAGAAGCTTGTAATGTGCGTTAATATGGACTAAATGTGTTTCATTGTGCGTGTCCGGGAGCATGTCAGAGAGAGAGAGAGAGAGAGAGAGAGAGAGAGAGAGAGAGAGAGAGAGAGAGAAAGAGAGAGAGAATGTGTGTGTGTGTGTGTGTGTGTGTGTGTGTGTGTGTGTGTGTGTGTGTGTGTGTGTGTGTGTGTGTGTGTGTGTGTGTGTGTGTGTGTGTGTGTGTGTGTGTGTGTGTGTGTGTGTGTGTGTGTGTGTGTGTGTTTGTAACTTGATAATTTTGCACAAAATGTAGTTTGACATACTTAGCAAATCCCCTTATATTATTTATATGTGTATTAAGCGGTTTTGATTATATCGGGAATGTTATTAAGTAAAAGTGGCCAATTATGCATGATACATTTCTTTCCAATTTCTTGTTTAGTTTTATAATTATACATCTTATTCTAGGTTTGCGTTTCATAATTATGTATTTCATTGTTAGACATTATCATCCAGTTTTGTAAATAAACTGTCAAAATCATTGTGTCAGTATCTATAATAAATTGTAATTGATTAAATTTAAGAATGTCATCTATTTCTATCATGTTGTGTTTTTATGGAGTGACTGTGTGGAGGATTAAACTTACATATGGCAACCATTTTCAAAGCTTTTTTCTAAGTTTTATTATTATATTTGATTGAAAACAACATGCCATGGTACAGTTTTTAATGTGTGGCACAATTATTAATTATATAATAATACTTTAATTTGTAGAGATAACATATCATGTTTTACTTTATTTAAGATTATAATCGTTTTAGAACAAGAGCGTTTGAATTAATTTTCAATTTGTTTTTTTTTCCATTTGAAATTAAGCAATTTAATTCCTGAACACGTTCAGTATGTTGTATCGTTTGTCATCAGAGCAAGCATATGCATATTGTGATGTGCATTTTGAAATATCGTATATTTTGCTACGTTTAATACTAATTTATTTATTTTGAGCCATTAATAATTTTTTTCAATTCTTCCTGTTCATTGTGTCATCGCTGAAAGTGTTTAAAGTACTTGATTAATTTGATTAACATACTGATGTGCAAAAAACGATTCGAATATTTTAAATAAGATGCTAATTGGTTAACAGTTACCTTTTCAGGAGTTTTGAAATAGCTGGTAGAAGAGATATTGAAAAAAAACACATTGAAAGAAAATAAAACTAGATAATGCAAACAAGTCATATATTATACAATTATAAATCAACAAAAGAACCACTATTCTTAGTTTCATTAAATGAATAAGTAATATCAGTATCCTCTAGTAACATATCTCCATATACATAGTATTTCCTTTATACATTTCAAAAACTACAATCTATGAAAAAAAATAAACTAATGCTATGAGATAGTTAGATGGCAATTAAACCACTGCGTGAATGTTATACTTTACATGGAGTCGGACAGGAAATGTAGCATGTGTCGGTGCACTCTGTTTGGTATCTACTGCCGGGAATTTCGAGTCCAGTCACTCCGTCGTTTAGCCAGCAGTCTTGGGTGGCTTTCATTCGGCCTTCTGCTCCACACGACTCGCTGCACTGTCCGTAGTCGCCACAGTCTCCGCACTTCTTCTTCGGGCAGGGAATGAAACATGTTTTGTTGCACGGCGTCTTGTGTCTACTAAAGGGGATTTCGTGTCCATCCACTCCGCTAACCAACCAGCAGTCAATAGTACCGTCCATCGTGCCTACTCCACAAGACTTGCTGCACGCGCCATAGTCTCCGCATTCTCCACACTTCGTATTGACTGTAGGAAACACACCGGGGAACTTTAGTAGCAACAGTGGCATTGAAAGATATATATATATATATATATATATATATATATAGAAAATGACATTTATTTACGATAGTAATTATTTTATTTGCTTACGTATAAGTGGTTTACAACATATCTTGTCGGCAATTGCGTCCGTCAAGTCTCGCACTCACAGATGCATTGAACACGTTGTCCTTGTTCGATGCAATTTCGTTGATTTCTTCCATGTCGAGGGTCTCGCCAATTGCTGAAAGACAAAACAACTGGTATGACAGCGTCATCAATCCTCGTATATTACGTTCATAAGCCTGTTGAAACATGGCTTTTCGGATTATCCCACGCAATGAATCGTTTTGTTTGTACTTTGTTTGTACGCAATGAATCGTTTTGTTTGTACTTTGGACAACTTGATGTCTTGGTCGACGTGTTTATGGGAAACGGACGTGCCTTCCACCTACATTAAAGAAGGTTTCAAGGAAATATCTATCATCTATCAGTGACATAAAATTAAGTTCTGTTATGTAGCCCTCAGAATGTCGTTCTGTTAATCATATTGCTAAGGGGAGTGGGGGAGACGGGAGGGAAGGTGTCAGGAGAGAAGATGACGGGAGCGCAAGTTAGCCAGGAGACGGGAGGGAAAGGTGACAGGTTGATGAGTGAGAGAGAGCCTGCGATAAGGCTGCAGGAAAGAATGTGATGGAGGGAATCCATCGAAAGAGCTATTCCGAAGCAGTGATAGAGGGGGGTGAGAAAGAGAGCGTGGGTGTTTGTGGGGGACTCATTAGTTAGGAAGACCGACAGAATCTTAAACAAGGAAGATGACGTGGCAGTTTGCTTGTCTGGGGCCAAAATAGAGGCGATAACTGAGAGGGTAGAAAACATCGTGGGTTCGGCCAAGGGTGGATCTGTTTTGGTACACGTAGAGACAAATAACGTAGAGAGGGTGGGTACAACTGCCATAGTTAGGAAATACAGGAATTTGGTCAGAACACTAAAGCAGACGCGGGTTGAGCAGGTAATACTGTCAGGGATTTTACCAGTAATAGGAAGGAGGGGTTATAGATATCGAAATTGCCGGGGATGGCAATTAACATGCTAGTCCAGAAGCTATGTAGGGAAGAGGAAGTTGGTTTTGTGGATTTGTGGGGAAGTTTTGTTGGAAGGGCTGATATGTATATGAAGGACGGGCTTCATTTAAGTGGAAAGGCGGCAGCAGTATTTGCTGATGGACTCATAGCAACAGTAGACAGTGGCATGGGTAGCATAACTAATATATTTGGTAGTAAACACTATTTAAACTAGAAACGCGGGGGGGTACTTAGATATGCTGAATTAGGATTGACAATATATGTAATGTTTAGGAGAGATCGATTAGGAAGAAGGGGAGGGGGAGTTATGTTATATGTTAAAGAATCTATTCAGGCTTATGAAATAAAATTAGAAAGGAAGCAGAAAACGATGAAGCTGTTTGGTGCAAAATAGTTTCAGGAAATTCAAAATTAACTATTAGATTAGTTTACCGAAGTCCAAACATAAACATACATTCAAAATGCTATAAAGGAAGTTAGTAAAGGGAATGTATCATAATGGGAGATTTCACAGGGGGTGAGGACCAACATTTCTAGTTTTAATTCACGATAGCTTCCTTACTCAGCACGTGCTAGAACCAAACAGGGGAGAAAATGTATTATATATAGTTTTAGCATCACAAAAGAATTAGTGGACAATGTAAAAATACATGAACCAGTGGGTAACAGTGACCACAATCAAATACATTTTGAATTCAATGTAAAATCAGAAAGTAAAAATAAAAAAACGTATAGGAGAAACTTCCACAAAGGTAACTATAAAGATATGAGAAAATACTTAGCAAAGCTAGATGGAAATAACATGCTGATGAATAAGACCGCAATTGAATGTTGGAATATTCTAAAATATGAAATTGAGAGTATCATAGATAAATTTGTTTCCTTAACAAAACTAGGAAAACGGTCTAGAAAGAAACACTTGTCAAAAGAAGCTATTAGAAAAATTGTGTTTAAGCAAACTATGTGGAGGGTTTATAGACGTATCATAAAGGATGAAGACTATACAAATTACAAAGAGGCACTTCACGTAGCTACAGCTGAAATTAGAAAATCTAAAAGAAAAACAATTGGCAGGTAATATAAAAAATTACAGCAAGATTTTCTATGCTTATGTAAGGAGTCAACAGAAAGTTCGAGATAAGGTCGGACCACTGGAAAACAACAGGGGAAACATAATTTCAGACGGGTTTCAAATGGCAGATGTCCTGAATAAGTATTTCAGCTTAGTTTTTACCACAGAAGATATCAGCTCATTTCCAGTTGCATTTACTTAATTTGAGGGCAATAAATCACAATATTTCGGGCAGTTATTTGTATCTCCTGAAATGATAGCAAAGAAAATTTAGAACGTGAAAGATAATAAATCACCTGGAGTTGATGGGATACCACGAAAACTGCTTAAGGAAATTGTTCAGCAAATTAGTACACTACTTGCAAAATTGTTTAATTTGTCACTAGAAGAAAGAATAGTTCCTTCAGAAGGGAACGAAGCAAATATTACGCCACAATTTAAGAAGGGATGGAGGAACAAGCCATAAAATTACAGACCAGTGAGTTTAACATCAGTTGTATGTAAATTACTCGAAACATTAATTAGAGACCATATAAAACATAAATTAATAAATACATATTGACGTGGGTTCCTAAAAGCAAGGTCATGTCTAACCAATATCTTATGTTTTTTTGAAGAAATTACAAAGTGGGTAGATGACGGGTCAACAGTGGATGTTGTCTACTTATATTTTCAGAAAGCTATCGATAAAGTGCCTCATCAAAGATTGTTACTTAATCTAAAAACCCATGGTATAGGTAATGATATAATCAACTGGATAGAAAAGTGGCTTTCACACAGAAGACAGAGAGTATAGTAGATTGTGAGATTTAAAATTGGAAATCGGTTTTGAGTGTGGTACCACATGGATCGGTATTAGGCCCTGTATTGTTTTAATTGTTTTATATATATATATATATATATATATATATATATATATATATATATATATATATATATATATATATATATATATATATATATATATATATATATATATATATATAAATGATTTGGGAGAATACATATCTAGCAAAGTACTCAAATTTGCAGATGACACAAAAGTATTCAGATAGGTTACTAATGATACAAATAAACAAAGTTTATAGGACGATCTAGATAAATTAGTTAAATGGTCAGAAAAATATTAAATGTTGTTCAATTTTGGGAAGTGTAAATGTATACAAATAGGACATGGAAACATGGACGAAGAATATAAAATGGGGGATACTGTACTAGGTAGAACCACAAAAGAAAAGGACTCAGGAGTAACATTTAGTGCTGACATGAAAGTTTCAGAGCAATGTGGGTTGCTGTTTCGAAAGGAAATCAAATTCCAGGGCTAATTTGGAGAACTATCATGTATAAAGAGAACAGCTAATTGAACCCCTGTACAAAGCAATAGTTAGACCACATTTGGAAAGTTGTATTCCGGCATGGAGGCCGTATCATAAAAAGGACAAAGACAAGCCAGAAAGAATACAATGAAGAACAACTAAAATGATTCCAGAATTGAGAGACCTTAGTTAAGAAAGTCGCTTATTACAATGTTGTTTGACAACATTAGAGACCAGGAGACTAAGAGGAGACCAAATAGATATGTTTAAAATAGTGAAAGGATATGAAGATGTCCATAGGAATATGTTCTTCAAACTTAAAGAAGGCAGTAGAACCAGAGGAAACAAAGCAGCATTAGTTAAGGAGCAGTGTAGTTTGGACATGAGAAAGTACTCTTTCTCACAGAGGGTGATATATGAATGGAACAAACTGCCAAATGATTATTTTAATTCTAGTAGTGTGAATATGTTAAAACATATAATTGACAGATATTTGATAAGGGCGGGCTACACATAGATGAGAACATTGTTGGACTCTCGATAAGCCAATGACTTCCTTGTCCACTTGACCATCTGGAACTTGTTGTTTGGGATGGCTATCTTGCTAAATCTTGTTAAATCTTGTAAATACTATAGCTGAAAATTATGCTGGTTTACTTGACGTCACCGTTTGTTCTAATTTTACGCTGGCCCTGACGAATGAAAGCGCTTATGATTGAATATGACTTTTTCATTGTTGTATGATTGATGTACATCGTGTACCCAAATGAAAGGAACGGGATAGAAAATTAAACTTGTCTAACATGTCTGGCATAGCTGATCATTGTCTGCCATAGATTAGGGTGTCCTCTCTGCGTAACTAAATACAAAACAAATAGTGTCGATTGTGACATTGTTCATCAACATTCTAGGCTCCCGACAGTATTAACGATGAAAACGAGCAAGGCTAACTCGACATCCCATGCTGAAACCCTTTCCCATATGTGCTACGTTAGCGGGTGGGGCTGTTAAACGTTTGGAAATACTTACCGACAGCAAATATCTCAATTCCGTCGTCTTTTGCTGAACTTGCTTTGAGAATTGCATGCCCTTCTATTTCGTGGAAAAAGGACCCACCGGCAGTGAGGATTACAGCGATTGGCATGTTAAAGCCACGGCCTTGGTCTTTTAGTATCTGATGCATTAGTGTAATGCTTTCAGCGGTATTCGATAGGTCAGCCATGTACTCCAGATTCAAAACAACCGGTTCAATATCGTCCATCGCAAAGTATGAATTCAGGTCGAAGCTGCATTTAACTTCCGTGGAGAAAACGACAACGCTGACGTGCGTGCCTTCTCTCGATATCTTCAGTCCTTTCATGACGTCGGTGACAAACTGGACAGAAACTGCCCAGTTCAAGAAGCCGGTAAATGTGGAGGATTCCAGCACAAATACCACGTCGCCGGTACATTCTCCTTCAGCTGGCAAGAAAACACGTTATGACATTTATTTTTAGCGAATAAACGTAATTTGTAACTAGTAGTAGTAGTAGTAGTAGTAGTAGTAGTAGTAGTAGTAGTAGTAGTAGTAGTTGTAGTAGTAGTAGTAGTAGTAGTAGTAGTAGTAGTGGTAGTCGTAGTAATAATAAGTAGTAACTAGTAGTAGTAGTAGTAGTAGTAGTAGTAGTAGTAGTAGTAGTAGTAGTAGTAGTAGCACTAGTAGTAGTAGTAGTAGTAGTAGTAGTAGTAGTAGTAGTATTACTAATATTAGTAGTAGTAGTTGTAGCCGTAGTAATAGTAGTAGCAGTAGCAGTAGTAGTAGTAGTTGTAGCCGTAGTAGCAGCAGTAGCAGTACTAGTATTTGTAGTTGTAGCAGTATCAGTAGTAGCCGTGTTCGAAATGAGGATGGTCTGTGGGGTCCAGGACCCCCCATATGCCACGAGGGACCTCCCATAAATTAACTTGAGGGGTCCCACATTTTATCGCGGTGCCAATGTAATTACCCTTCAGTTATTGCACGTGTTGCTGTGTGTGAGGCTACTCTGGTTCGTTTGTGCTAGAACTCGACGGTTTTCGCAGAACTCGACAGTTTTCGCAGCAAGTACTCGACTCTTTTCGCAGGACTCGACATCATTATGTTGGTAGTTTAGCTGATTCATTCAGCTCACTATATTGTCATTCAGTTAGTCTATGTTAAAAACATCTTAAATCATTCCACTCATATCACTGATGAGTGGGTGTTCTGTGATTAAAGGCGCCATATGTTTGGTGTCTGCGGAAATGCCACGAATGGGTGTGTAGTTGAGGCACATTTTATCTTTGCGTTTTACTTATCAGAATTGCAAAGCTCTGTGTTTGCAAGCATATTAATCCAGTAACAATGGCTTACATCACAATTTACAATTTAGTAATTTAGCTGACGCTCTTATCCAGAGCGACCTACAACAAGTGCATTCAACCTAAGTTGGCAAAATAAGTAGAGGTCGCTATGATAGCAAGCAAGTCTTTTCACAAATATAGGCGCTAATAGTCATTACAGTGCCTGAAAAGATTTTTTCTGGGAGTTGGGTGACCAATATTTTTAGGGGGCCCCCCAAGAGTCAGTGGTCATTTCGAACACTGAGTAGTGTTAGTAGTAGTAGTGGTAGCAGCAGCAGCAGTAGTAGTAGTAGTAGTAGTAGTAGTAGTAGTAGTAGTAGTAGTAGTAGTAGTAATAGTAGTAGTAGTAGTAGTAGTAGTATTTGTTGTTGTTGTTGTTGTTGTTGTTGTAGTAGTAGTAATAGTAATATTAGTATTAGTACTAGAAGTAGTAGCAGCAGCAGCCGCAGCAGCAGTAGCAGTAGCAGTATTAGCAGCAGCAACAACAGAAGCATCGACAACAGCAGTATCATTAGCATTAGCAGTAGTAACAGTAGATGTTACAGTAGCAAAAGCAATAGCAGCAGTAGCAGCAACAGTGGCAGTACCAGGACCAATATCAGTTGGAGATGAAGACGGCTTTTTGGAGATGTTCTTGCACTAAAGAGTACCACATAACATGCGGAGATAAAAAGAAAAGTGGATACCCTGATTAAAATTTGCGCTGAACCAAGTAAACGAGCTTTATAAAATTATCATTGCTCAGCATATCAGGCTGTATTACATATTGTCGCTGACTGACCTCATTAAGATTTTTACTACTGCTACTACTACTACTACTACTACTACTACTACTACTACTACTACTACTACTACTACTACTACTGAAGTCCGGCGCATACCTAGTCATTGGTCATCACCAACAAGCTGCAGCACATTTATTTTACAGTCTTGTCATTGCTTATTGTATTTAAAAGAAATACCGAACACATCATATCTCAAAATAACACTTGATGTCAACATAGGCGCTATTGCAAAAGATAAAAGTGTAAAGGTTATTAGAAACCCACACTACATCAAAAGCGCTATTAACGATGACATCAGGACGGAAAAAAGAAATGGCGGTGTCAAAAACATAATCAAAGCTGACACAGCCTCAAACCGCCACCTATTGTTGGCTAGAATGAAGATGACGCTGAAGAAGGGAGAAAATAAGAGGAGTACCAGAACAAGATACAACGTGGATTTCCTAAAGGACAGAGAGGTAACAGAAATATTCCGACTCACAACCAGCAACATATATCAAGCTCTACAAGACCTTCTCGATGAAGAAAACATAAACATCGACACCAAGTGGCATAATATTAAAAAGGCGACATGGACCAGCACATCCAAGGAAATCCTGGTAAAGAAAAAGTGTCAAAATAAGGAGAGGATCTTGCTGACACTATCAACAAAGTGCAAGTGAGGAAGGAAAAAAGGTGTAATTAACAACAGCCGAACTAGAGCAGCTAAGTCAGCAACCCTGAAGCAGTATGGAAAGACAAACAGGGCGGTCAAGAAAATCATTAAAAAAAAAACAGACAAAGAAAACTTCATAGACAGCCTTGCCAAGGAAGCGGAGGATGCCGCAGCCCAAGAAAACTTCATAGACAGCCTTGCCAAGGAAGCGGAGGATGCCGTAGCCCACGGAAACATGAAACAACTGTACGACACAACAAGAAAGCTAGTTGGAAAGTACAAGCAGGCAGACAGGCCTATCAGATTAAAGAAAGGCGACGTACTTACTAGTGATGGGGATCAGCTAAAGAGATGGAGGGAACATTTTTAAGAACTGCTGAACCGACCAGCCCCAGAAAACCCACCAGACATCCCACCAGCAGAAGAAGTACGCCAGGTCAACTGCGAAAGACCAAGCAATGCACAGATCGAAACAATCCATTCATCACCTGAAAAGAGGGAAAGCTTCCGGACCTGACGAAATTCCTGCTGAGGCAATCAGTGCAGACGTTAACACCTCCACGGAGATGCTGCATGATACGATTGGGAAAATATGGGACAAAGAAGAATGGATGGAAAGAAAGTTACTTTGTCAGCTCCCAAAGAAAGGAGATATGCAGGAATATAAAAACTACAGAGGGATAATGCTCATGTCTGTGCCCGAAAAGATCCTCAACAGAGTCATCTTTGAAAACAGTAGTGGACGCCAGATTCCGAGACTACCAGACAGGCTTCCGTAAAGACAGCTCATGCACCTACCAAATAGCTGCGCTCCGAATCATAGTTGAACAATCCATGGAATGGGACCCCATCTTGTGCATCGCCTTTGTAAACTATCAGAAGGCATTTGATAGCTTCGACATGTATAAATTATGGATGCTTCTATGACACTATGGGATACCATGTAAAATGTATTATTTGATACACGAAGTACCTACGACGGCATGACATGTAAGGTCATTCGTGCACGACAAACGACAGACTCGTTTATGGTGAAGACAGAAGTGAGGCACGGATGCTTTCTGTCCTTTTCCTTCCTCAACAAATGCCTGCGCAGAAACTTACACACTTACCTTACAAAATGGTCAGACAAGGTATTTCAAAGTACGCTGTGGGAAAGGACCAAACAATTGTCAGTAGAAAACGAAATAAAGAAGAGACAATGGAGACGGATAGGACACACACTGAGGAAACTAGCATAAAATATCACACGACAATCACTTTCCCCCAAGGGTAGAGAAAAAGAGGAAGGCCAAGAAACACCTGGCAGAGAGATACCGAAAACGAAAGAAAGAAGATGGGATACACCGGGAAAGAAATGGAAAACATGGCCACAAACAGACAAAAGTGGAGGACTATGGTCGATGGCTCATGCTCCCAGCGAGCAAACAGGCCAAAGTAAGTAAGTACTTTATAATTTTTCAGCATCGTACATTGTGCGTTGAGCTACTTTTAAACTACTACTACATTCTGCTACTGAAGTCTTATGCATACCAAGTCATTGTACATCACCAAAAATCCGCAGTGCATTTATGCTAAGTACTCACTCGGCTCGCATGACTGCGTGTTACAATGGATTTGCTGTGTTTCTCCATCTGTGTTTGTCCTTGTCTTTATTCCGTCAGGGCCGCATGTCTCCGAGCAATCAGACCAGGGGATTCCTCGGAAAGGCTCTACCAAACAAAGTAATTTCATGTGAATAATAATGATTCGTATTATGAACTCACCAACCCCATAACATTAAAGTGAAATCAAAAGCATTGTGCCTAAAAATTAACCATTTGCAACTATAATTAAAATTATTAAACAAGTGGTTAACTGGGGATATGTTCTAAAAATGCACAAATTCTGGTGTAATGCCATTTTTCGTGGAGGCTGACATTTTCATCAGTGTTTGTAATGTTGACCAATCAGTGGAGAGCAGCCCATTAACCCCCGATGCGGCTGTAACGTATGCTTTGGGTAACGCGTGTATTTTTAAAATAGTTGAGGTGTGCCGTTTAATTTTCGTTTGCTTTTATATTGGAAGCAAACATTCTTACAATGCCGTACTATGCAGCATTCGGATGTAAACATCATCCAGTGAGGAATAGAGAGTTATCTTTTTTATTGTCTCTGGAAAAAAACAGACAGTAGTGAAGCAATGGATTCACAATTGCGAGTGAACTGGTTTGAAGCTCACGCGATATGATAGACTTTGTTCTGCCCATTATGAAGAGTCGTCTTTTGAAATTGATATATTTCATCAACTCAAGGGTCAAGATCCTTCAAAACGTCGGCGGAGATGGACAACGTCAAAGCCTGAAGCGGTACCGATAATCTTCCAGCATGTACTTCAACCGAAAGTTTCGACACAACGCAAATACTCGACCAACAGCACTGTCAAATCGGAACGGGAGGTGGTTAATACAAAATTTACGAATGCAATATCTTGCAAAATACGTTGATCTTAGAGGCAAACAGCATGTCCAAACTTATTAGCAAGTATGTGACTAAAATCGTCTGCGTCTACGATCAGGCGTTTAAAGTTTGAGTTGTGGGAAATCTAGTCAGGATTCTAGACGTAGATCAAGTAAATACATATTTGGTCGGTTTGAATTTGAGTTGTAGGAAACATAATCAGCACTCTTGACGTAGATAAAGTAATCACATATTTGATAAAAAAAATGGGTTAAGTTATTAAATATGTGATCACTAGGGGTGCTTGTTAGCATATATATGAGTCATTTTATTACTTTGTTCTCGCTAGGGGCCTTCTTATGAAAATACAGGTCAATATTAATAAGGGTCAATGTTAATACACACGTAGGGTCACTAAAGGCGATACAATTTACGATTAATATTCAAGGTCGCTAGGGGCGCTTCTTAGCATAAACATTATTTGGAAATATTCGCTAGGGGTTCTCATTAGCATAAATATGCTATAGAAAAGGTCGTTAAGAGGAGTGACAACTTACGAATACTGTTAATTGTTGATGGGGGTACTTTCTGGCATACATATGGGTCACATAATTACGTTTGTGCTCACTAGGGGCGCTTCTTAGAAAAAAACAGGTCAATGTTAATACACACATAATGTCGCTAGGGGCGTCACAGTTCATGCTTAACAAAATGTGGTACATACATAGCGTGAAAGCGTGTATGCATTGCTAAGATTAGTACATACTTAGCACAATCCTTTACATGCATAGCGTGATAAATACGACACTTGCACATGTATCACTACATACTACATTCAATTAAAAGTGATACCTACTTAGCTTAAAACCGTTAATATGCAACTAAACGTGGTACTTATTTATCAAAATATATTACAAACTTAGCGTGAAACCGTATCTGTATTGTTATACACTTATATAGCAGTGCAGTACATACTTAACAAAAAGCATTACATATAAAGGTAAGTGCGATAAAATACATATAAAAGTGGTACTTACTTTGCTAAAAAGCGTTAACGTACGGCTAAAAGTGAGACTTACTTAGCAAAATACATTACATACGTGAAAGCGTTTCTACATAGCTAAAAATTATGTGTATATGGCTAATTGCAACACAATTTATGAAGGAATGCGCTTTTATTTCGCAACTGCTGCTAGATTTGAGCGCGCATCCACAATGCAGCAATAAACAACCTATCAAAACTGTTGTTGACGTTGCATGCTGTGTATATATTATAATATTGTGTCATATTATTTAAAAATATCATCAGACTTGCGTATTTTCGCATTCAGCCAGAGAGAAATTGTACAGTTCAATGACATTCTAGAAGATTCTAGAAACATTCTTAAAAGTCACGTTGCGCATGCACAACAGGAAGTGGCGCCGAGCGCAACATGCCAGTTGGAATTCTAGAACATTCTAAAACATTCTCCAAAAAACAGAAGTCATGTTGCGTAATCGGAAGCAGCGCCGGGACCCACATGTTATATGCAATGATGTCATTGGCTCCGGGCCTCACCGCGTCCTCTTAGGGTTCTCTGGGACCTTTTGTTACCCTCTGGTCACTTGTCTTTTTGCAAAATCATTCACTTAGGTTAGACATTTTGTGTGATGTCGTCTTTTTGCTACGCTTTTATTGAAAGCCACACACGTTTCCCCTAGATATCACTGCTTCATGAAGCGGGTGGTTGCGCATGCGCAACCGGAAATATTCACGGGACGATAACTGACATTTTTAGAAAGTAAATTAATTTGGTTACTAAGCGCTAAAAGCACTATTTTACGAAAAAATAGTTCATAAATTCGTCATCAGGATGCCATTAGTACCGCAACTTCTCGCCAAAGTGCTTTCCATTATTGCAGTCACTATCCGCTAGGTGGCGTGTGCAAACTAGTTCGATCTCAAGGCACTAGGGGCGCTGTTTTACGAATCATTGGTTCACGTGTTATCCGCTAGGGGGCACCACTAATGGTAGTCGGATATGTTAGTTGATTCGATGCCTAAAATTGCATATTATCTTTGACTTACCATCACATAACATGAGGTTGCACATTGCCTTCATTTTGTCACAGATCTGTCCATCGCAGAACTTGTATCTCTCTTGCCACCCGCCGTCACATTCCTCAGAGCAATTCGTCCAATTTCCCCAAGCTACAAAACACACTGATGTTATTGCGTAATGTGAGATACTGATCGAAAGCTGCAATGCACTTGTATCAGCTATAGTGGATATCATGCCAACAAAATAGAGAGTACCACGGCCTACGGTGGTATTCATTACGCAGCCTTTACCTCGGATAGTAATTAGTCTTATTTGAGTTGCTCCACCTACCTTGACATTACAAATAAGGGAATGATTAATATACATTTCGCGGAATACTGTAAGTGTCAAATTACTTCTTAGTCGTTGGTACCCTATAAAAATGCACCGTTTTATGTTAAACAATGTTTGTTTCCTTTGGGATTTACGAATTACGAATATTACATCCGGCTCTTGTTTTGGTGAAAACACATGACCGTGTGTGTGTGTGTGTGTGTGTGTGTGTGTGTGTGTGTGTGTGTGTGTGTGTGTGTGTGTGTGTGTGCGCGCGCGTGTGTGTGTGGGTGTGTGTGCCCGCGCGCGTGTGTGTGTGTGCTCGTGTGTGTGTGTGTGTGTGTGTGTGTGTGTGTGTGTGTGTGTGTGTGTGTGTGTGTGTGTGTGTGTGTGTGTGTGTGTGTGTGTGTGTGTGTGTGTGTGTGTGTGTGTGTGTGTGTGTGTGTGTGTGTGTGTGTGTGTGTGTGTGTGTGTGTGTGTGTGTGTGTGTGTGTGTGTGTGTGTGTGTGTGAGTGTGTGTAAAAACAGATTACAGCAATTTAGAAGAAGTTAAAAGGAGAACCAAAACTGTTCCTTCCTTCAGAAAATGTAATGACATTATGAAGAGTAACATGCCTATATGCCTGAAATGTAGAAACTTAGAACAACCAAAGAAGCATGGAAAGATGTATGCTAGTAATTACCAAAAGAGATTGAAGACTAGCAAATGGATCAGAGAGCAAACTAAAATCCAATATATCATAAAACAAATTAAAATGAAGAAATGGAGATGGGCGGGACACTGTGCCAGAACTAAGGACAACAGGTGGATAAAGATAAAGACAGGTGGATATATATATCCATTTTAAATGAGTCGATATAATAGTCAATAAAATTACATTAATAAAAAGACACTTCGACAGCAATTAAACCCCTGCGTGAATATTATACTTTACATGGAGTCGGACAGGGAATAAAGCATGTGTCGGCGCACGGTATGTGTCTTCTACTGCCGGGGACTTCGAATCCCGTCACTCCGTCATTTAGCCAGCAGTCTTTGGTGGCTTTCATTACGCCTTCTGCTCCACACGACTCGCTGCACGATCCGTAGTCCCCACAGTCTCCACACTCCATCGAACTGGCTGTAGGAAACATATTGTGTAACTTTAGTAGCAATAATCTAGTAGTTATAGGTTTACAAAAAATAACATTTATTTACAACACTAATGGTAATTATTTGGTTTGCTTACTTATTGGTTTATAACAAATCGTGTTGGCAATTGCGTCCGTCAAGTCGTGCACTACGTTGTAAGTAGACGCATGGAACACGTTGTTATTGTCAGATGCAATTCGTGTGTGTGTGTGTGTGTGTGCGTGCGTGCGTGTGTGTGTGTGTGTGTGTGTGTGTGTGTGTGTGTGTGTGTGTGTGTGTGTGTGTGTGTGTGTGTGTGTGTGTGTGTGTGTGAGTGAGTGTGTGTGTGAAAACAGATTACAGCAATTTAGAAGAAGTTAAAAGGAGAACCAAAACTGGATAGAGTTCCTTCAGAAAATGTAATGACATTATGAAGAGTAACATGCCTATATGCCTGAAATGTAGAAACTTAGAACAACCAAAGAAGCATGGAAAGATGTATGCTAGTAATTACCAAAAGAGATTGAAAACTAGCAAATGGATCACAGAGCAAACTAAAATCCAATATATCATAAAACAAATTAAAATGAAGAAATGGAGATGGGCGGGACACCGTGCCAGAACTAAGGACAACAGGTGGATACAGATAAAGACAGGGATATATATATATATATATATATATATATATATATATATATATATATATATATATATATATATATATATATATATATATATATATATATATATATATATATATATATATATATATATATATATATATATATATATATATATATCCATTTTAAATGAGTCGATATAATAGTCAATAAAATGACATTAATAAAAATACACTTCGACAACAATTAAACCCCTGCGTGAATATTATACTTTACATGGAGTCGGACAGGGAATGTAGCATGTGTCGGTGCAAGGCATGTGTCTTCTACTGCCGGGGACTTCGAGTCCAGTCACTCCGTCATTTAGCCAGCAGTCTTGGGTGGCTTCCATTACGCCTTCTGCTCCACACGACTCGCTGCACGGTCCGTAGTCGCCACAGTCTCCGCACTTCTTCTTCGGGCAAGGAATGAAACATGTTTTGTTGCACGGCGTCTTGTGTCTACTAAAGGGGATTTCGTATCCATCCATTCCGCTAACCAACCAGCAGTCAATAGTACCGTCCATCGTGCCTACTCCACAAGACTTGCTGCACGCGCCGTAGTCTCTGCATTCTCCACACTTCGTATTGACTGTAGGAAACACACCGGGGAACTTTAGTAGCAACAGTGGCATTGAAAGATATATATACATCGAACTGGCTGTAGGAAACAGATTGTGTAACTTTAGTAGCAATAATCTAGTAGTTATAGATTTACAAAAAATAACATTTATTTACGACACTAATGGTAATTATTTGGTTTGCTTACTTTTTGGTTTATAACAAATCTTGTTGGCAATTGCGTCCGTCAAGTCGTGCACTACGTTGTAAGTAGACGCATGGAACACGTTGTCATTGTCAGATGCTATTCCGTTGATTTCGTCCATGTTGATATCTTTGCCAGTTGCTGAAAGAACAAAAATTAAATGTATCGAGATGGTCACCTATCCTTGAAGCCAGGTAGTACAACATTGCCCCTAGCAGAGAGCCCCTTAGAAACGAGGATTTCGTAGTTTTTCTCATGCTATGTACGGATATACTTCAACTGGTAAGTAGGCCTCCGAAATTCATGCTCGTAATCTCATTGATTAAAACAGCAACTGAAAAACCCACGTTTTAAATGGTCTATCTGCGAGCCCATTTGCTCGTGAGAATGGCGTCACAGTTTGCTGTATCGAATGTTGAAACCATGGATATCTGCTCTTGTTGGTGAGTCATTATCACATTATTGATGTGAGATTAAACGAATGGAACAGGTGGAAAAATAACTAGTGATTGACAACATATTCAGAGAAGAATATGTAGATCAAGTGCCGATATTTACCTTGATGATCACCATCGAGGAAACCAACGTGTGACAATCACCTCTTTTTTGTGTGGACTTCCTTTATGCGTTTACGTTTCCATATATACACATTAAGGAGAATCATGTATCAATATCGGCGTCCAGAAAATAAATAAAAGAAACAGCTTTTTTTAGGTGATTCCATATATTCACAGTTTGCATAAAAAGCATGTTGATAGAATGGTTCAGTGTTGACAATGGTGATCCCCTATTGTTTGTAATAGCGATGAGAAGGTGCACATTGAGAATACCATTTGGACTCTCGTGGAATCACAATAAGGCACTCGATTACTTGGATTATGGAAATTACCTACCTCCAAGGGCTGTGGAAGCAAAGAAAAACAGGTCGGTTGGAAGTATTGGAAGATGGCACAGAACGCAGCTAGAAATCGCACGAAATGGCGGAAGTTACTGATCGTCCTTATGCACTAACTGGGAGCGAAGAGGATAAGTAGGTAAATACTAGCTCTAATATGAACTATACATCAAAAATCAAACATCTCGAACTTATCTGACGTAGCTCAATATTATCTAAGGTAAACTTGGGCAGGACCGAAAGGGGCTGCGACGAATTAAATACGAAAATGTTGCCAACAGTGTTAACGACTAGCGTGGCTAAATCGACGCCTCCGGTGGTTCGATGTTGAAACTCTCTCACAGATGCACTACGTTAGTGGGCGGTGAAGATAACTGTGTGGAAATACTTACCTACAACAAACATTTCAATTCCGTCGTCTTGTGCTAACTTGGCTTCAGGAATTGTTCTCTTTTTGTCGACGTTGGACACTCCGTCTATGATGACAACGCCGATGGGCGTGGCTACGTCGGCGCCACGACCCTGGTCCTTTAGCATCTGATGCATCACCATGATGCCGTCAGCGGTGTTCGTTACGCCAGCCATGTACTCCAGATTGAGAACGATCGGCTCAATAGCATCCATTGAAACGTACGCATTTAGACCGAAGACGGTTTCAACCTCAGTCGCAAAAGTTACCACGCTGACATGCGTGCCTTCGCTCGATACTTTCAGTCCTTTCGTAACGTCGATGACAAACTGGACACTAACTGACCAGTTCAAGAAGCCCATACTGCGCGAAGAGTGTAGAACAAATACAACGTCGCCGGTACATTCCTCCTCGGCTGGCAAGGCAAAAGCATGTTATGATATATATTTGGCGCAGCATAGCTTGTTTACAAATTATGTTAATTGGAAAATACTAACCGTATTGGGTATTGCCGTACTTTTGGAATACTTTTTGAGATTTGTAGTCCAGTATTGCGAGCATTTGCAATATTCTTTTATAAGTAATGCAAACACGTGCGTTAATGGTAAAGGCATTGGGGCCATAATGGTGGACACAGTGGCGTGTGGTGTGTGTGTGTGTGTGTGTGTGTTTGTGAGCGTGCGTGCGTGCGTGCGTGCGTGCGAGTGTGCATACGTTCGTGCCTGCGTGCATGCGTGCGTGCGCGTATGTGTGCAGCAGCTGCATCGGTAACAGCAGTAGTAATAGTTTTAGTAATATTGCGACATATTGTACATTATATGGAAACGTATTAGTAAAACGTTTGCATATATTTGCAACATCCTTAGCAACATTAAGTTAACATTAAACAAACACAATGATGCAAATATGCTAACATGCTAACATACCAAGAAACAAATATGGAATCGTATCCACCCAAGGTCACTAAGATGAAAAAAATGGACCATCCAAATTAATCGAATCAAAATTGGAAAGATTCCGAGAGAGTGCATGAAGGGCAGCATCACAGACAGCTGGATACAAGAAATTGGGAATAATTCAAATGGAGAACTAGCGAAATATGGAAGCAAGTTGAGGTTAGAAACAAAAACAAATTATTAAATTATAAAGCACATTAGAAACCTACAATACTACAAAAGGCGCTGGAGACGTGGACATCACGACGGGAAAAAAATAACTGGCAGAGTATAACCCTCAAAAGATTAGAAAAAACTTCATCTAACCTGTTTACAATGACTGCATATGCAACGTTCGTATACACTCCATACTGACAACATGTTTCAGCTTATGCACCTTTGTTGAACAAAGATATACCCGTGTCCCCTATCGTTCGAAATATTGATATATTGGGCTTTAAGAAAGTGCAAGTTGGAAATTTCATCTGAAATATCTTGAATCAATGACAAAGCACTCGAAAACATGGATGTTGAAGGGGACCTAAGGATCTAGCATTAACAAGCACAACATGTAAACGGATGCTTTGATAACGATTTACATTGAACCAAATATAAATATTTTATAAATTATCAATGTTCAGCGTATCAGATTGTGCATTGTTATATTTTGTCAGTGAGTCTTAACAGACCTGATGAGGGTTTATAACCTAATAGTGTATGCTTTCTATACTGCTACTGAAGCCCGTTACATACAATGTCATATGTCATCACAAATAAACCGTAGCACGTTTTTATAATGTACTCACTCGTCTCGCATGACTGCGTGTTACAGTGGATTTGCTGTGTCTCTCCATCTGTGTTTGTCCTTGTCCTTATTCCGTCCGGGCCGCATGACTCCGAACAGTCCGACCAGGGGACTCCTTGGAAAGGCTCTACCATACAAAGTAATTTCATGTGAACAGAAATGACACGTTTAATGACCTATTCAGCCAATGTCATATGTAGGTCGACACAATGTGCAATGCTTCTTGGTATGTGATCCACGCCTCTATTTCACGCTTGAAATATTAACCGATTTTAAAATAACTCTACTAACATGTCTAGGGAGTATGACTGGTTGTTGGACATCATTATTAGTAAGGGTCAAGAACACCAATAAGAATTGAACAAATTATGAGTTTTTAACTTACCATCACATGGCATGAGATGGCACATTGCCTCGATGTTGTCGCACAGTTGTCCATCGCAGAACTTGAATCTCTCTTGCGTCCCGCCGCCACATTCCGCCGAACATTTCGTCCAGTTTCCCCAAGCTACAACTCACTTTCATGATTTTACATGATGAATGATACTGACCGACTACATAAAATTATATTGCATGAATTACAGTTTCTACTATTACTGTGCAGTAAAACATATTGAAAACACCGCGTCCCAGGGAGGTAATAATTATGTTATATTCGTCGACACTGGATTTATTAATTGTTGTATTTCCAATAAATAATGTATGTGTCATTTGAAAATATGTATGGTTAAAGCATGCGGCAGAATGTGTTGGTAAAATATTTCTTAGCGAATTTATTAGTTTATAACAAATCATTCATTTGCTAAAAATGGAAAATACGCTTTTGTTTTAAGGCGAAATTCTGTTGGATAATGTTCAGGTATGCCTGCTTGAAAGTGTTTGTTTGTATATTCTGAGAACAAGTATGTGCTAACTTATATTGCTTCCAATGAAAATATGGTGCTCTTCCTCCTTGTTCCCTGCTGTACAGGGGTGAGGGCCAGGTAAAGTATTATCGAGCCACTATTTCTGTTCTTTCTTTCCATAATTTTCTATCGGCCGCCCCAGTGAAGATATGTGTTAACAAATATCTACTCGACATTAGAACAGTGATACGTTTGTTTATCGCCCCTTCGTAAACAATGTTTGTTTGTTTCCTTTGTGACATACGAAACATATGTCTGGTTGTTGGATTGGTAAACACAGAGAGGATGATAAACTGGACTGTACGTACTTCCTTCGAAGCCAAAGCCTTCGACAGCTGTCATGAGAGTCAACGCTGAAAGCAAGACAATCGGCGGTATGTGACACCACATTGTCACCCGCGGTGTTTTTTCTAATGCTTTTTTGAAACTTATCACATTTGTCATGAACACAGTTTCTGTTGATTTGCTGCTATGGTCCCGTGCCGACAGAATAGCGAATATACGTGATATTGCGTGGCATTCCTTTGAAATATACAATCTCGTTTGTGATGACTAGAGTCCCAGATCATTTGTTACCGGTATTGTGATATATTGACGATGCTTGATAACAATGAAATACAATTTAATATTATGCATTATAAAAATTACATTAGAGTGAATTAAGCAAATCCTCTTCCTACGCCACCTGACATAACACTCACCGCAGACTAGGCTTTTTAGGAAGTAGGGTACTGCCATTCTTGAGAAATTCGTAGACTGAAATAAAAGTGGACGTTACACGTTTTATGATAAAACAACATGCCCACTAACTTAGATCATTTGGACGTTACGGTGGCAGAAAGGTTTCATACTTATTATCAAGTATATTATTTGCATTATTATATCACCATTAGCCGCTTAACATAATCAAATTGCTCTGGCCCGAAGTAATTATGTTAAGCGAAGTCCATTTTATGTGTTAATTATGAGATCAACCACATATGGAAAGTAACGAATTCCCAATATATATATATATGTGTGTGTGTGTGTGTGTGTGTGTGTGTGTGTGTGTGTGTGTGTGTGTGTGTGTGTGTGTGTGTGTGTGTGTGTCGCGGAATGGCACGCGCCGCCACGCCGTAACTAACAACATTGACACATGCACATATACTCACACGCACGCACGAACACAAGCACGCACGCACACACACACACACACACACACACACACACACACACACACACACACACACACACACACACACACACACACACACACACTCTCTCTCTCTCTCTCTCTCTCTATCTATCTCGGACATGCTAAAATAATTAGCACAGTTGCGAAAACCGAACTTGACATGCACATATCACGCAGCATGCCACAGGGCAATATTCACTGACGAAAGCGGCAACCATTTGCATAGCTCAGTGCTTCTTACCTCGCCTGGATTCGATCTAGTGCAGCTCGCAAAAACGCCTCGCAGTTTTTGGCAGTTTGTCTGTATTCCATGGCACGCGTGTTTATATAATTTGGGGAACAATCAATTGTTATGCTTGTGTGTGCTAAGCCGTTCTTTATGGGGCCTGGCCGCCGTTCTCATAAATCTACATGTTTTTACGTTGCGAGCAATGCTTCCGCAGGTTTTTAAAGATTAAAGTTAACGTGTTATGGGATATCCACCAATTCGAAACCTGATTATTCCACGCCGTTCACCTATTGCAATCACAGGCATATTGGAGCTGATATCATTCTGGTAGTGGAAACAACTTTTTCGAGGAGATTTATGTAATTGCAAATATAACTCGATAATTTGTTTTTATAACCAATGCATGTCGGCTTATGCGCTATTATCCTATCAGTGCTAAGGTGACAGTCTCTTATCTAGGATCTCACAAATGGTCACGACAAAGGGGACTAATCTTATTCTAATTATTATTCATCCATTAATTTACCATTCTACCGTGTAGTGGCGCTGTAGTTACATGACACAAACAATGCTCCCCCCTAAATACGCCACTGCATGGTGACATCCTCTTTAGCAACGACTCAGTTTAAACCAATTGTGAATGGCCATGTAGACCTCCAATGTTCACATTTAATTAATGTGTCTTGTTCTGAAATCGAATATCTACGTTTCCTGTTGTTCGCATTAATCTAGTGACACACCCAACGCTTTTTCCTCGCCACCCAATGCTTTTTCCTCGCACTCCAAATATAATGGTCTTTGTGTCGTTTTTTCCACGTTTTCACCTATAAACAATATCATATCCACTGGGATAGGTGAGCAGCCAGCATCCTGATATCGGGCGATGCTGCCATTACATGCTGCCATTTCGAAGCTTTGGAAATTTCTTTCATGCCACGCTGCCATAATTCACTCAGCTGTATAAATGAGTACCTGGCTGCAGACAGATGCGAACATTTTATCAAGTAGTCTTCGTGCAGTAATTGCAGCGTGGCTGAATTCTTCCAGATAAGTCGAAATGGCGTTGGAATTAACATATCTGCCAGGGAGTGTAAAGCGCTTTGAACAGTCTCAAGGACTGGACACAGGGTTATATAAGTGACCAGCTGGTGTCCACCATAATGTTTGGTGGTTAGGACTAGTAGGTGGGAGTCTCGTGGCGTGGCCGAGCAATCCCACGCGTCTTTTTCATATAGTAGATGATATTTGACATTGTTTAATTATACGGAAATTTGTTTTATCTCTTCGGATATTTTGGAGGAATACCTCGACCTTCATCGGCCGTCTGACGTCACTATGGATGTGTCACGACCAGGATTAGTTTACAATATTTTCAAAGAAATGTCAGAGCGCTTGGCCGACATCTTGTTTCAGGACAGACTCCATTATAGATTTGTTTATTGGTTCTTTTGTTTTCCTCCTAAGTCAGTTTTCCTCATAGTCTCGCACTGCTACATGGAATACTGAAGTTCAGTCTTTGTTCAACGGTGGTTGCTATGTGCTGGCGAGGAGATAGACGTGCTTTATTTTCGTCACTAGTTGTCTCGCTGTTGTACAGCAAACACCAAAGGCAAAGAGCAAATGATTTACTAGGACGTTCATATCTAAATTCAAGGACTCAGCGCTTAACAGGTGCTTTACTTTCAAACACTCGATCTATACAAGCTGTTGCATTCGTCATGATCCACCGGATGTACGGTGGAGATGCAACAACTTTATTAAATAACATGTTTCCTCCTCCGCCAGCAGAGCGAAAAGAGCCAACATGTCATCAACATCTCAAAAGAGAACTGCCACGTTAATTATATTCCGAAACACAGCTGGAATATTAGAGATCATTTATACCGACCGCCGACCTCGTGAAAGTTCTTGCGATAATAAACGAGATATCAACAGTTCACATATGCACACTGTTCACTGTACGCTCTGCACTTCCTTGCAAACCGTCAGCTCTTACGTTGCTGCTCACAGAGGAGAACAGTGGCAATATCCGGAATACAAAAACAAAGAAAATACCCTTTGTCTAGTACCTCTATCAGCCATCAGCTGACGTAGGCGGAAAACATGACGTTGGTAATATATGTCAAGGAATAGCTTCCTTCCTGTTTAAGCCCCTGGGTTGTAAACCACACAGCGGCTACATAGATGCTTGGTCAACGTACCTGCAATCAAGAGCTCACACACTCTCACCTGACACGGAGGAGACCCTGCCAAATGAGAATACATGAGAATACTGGCGGTCCAATATGCTATTGACAAGTGATTTGAATTGCGAATAAACATGACGCTATTCATAGATACATCGTTATCAATGTAACCGTGAAACTGACAGAATGTTTTCGGATCAGCCTATATGCATTGGCGGACATCAACGAAATATCAATTTACAGTTATAGGTTATATAGGAAATGTTGTTGGTACCAAAGGAATGATCGTAGCTATGGTAAACCATTGCTTATTATAGGTGAATGCCGAGGAATTGGCAGGCTTTCTCACGCTGCTTAAATCCACTACAATACAACATCGCAACTCCAGCTCAATAAAGTGCGATCAAGTGAGTGGGTTGTTCTTACAACACCAGTAACTCTGACCACTCGAAACAAGCGGAAACATTATTCACAACGCTTTAGCGTTTTCATGTGAAATATGACCAGACCTTCTTCAGGACAAAATTTTAAAAAATATCTCGTGTTACATACCAGCATAGCAATTAATGGTTCGCCAATATATATATATATAAACACGCCTACCTTGGAATATCAAATATCAAGGCAAACACTTTAGAGCGGTTTTGCGAGCTCCAGTAAGCACAATCCAGGCGAGGGAAGAGGCAGTGGACCAGGCAAATGGCCATAGCTCGGTTTTCATAATTGCTGATTATTTAGTGGACTAAGTGCGAGCGCGGTCGTGAATGCGTGAGTACGTGCGTGCATGCGTGCGTGCGTGCGTGCGTATGTCCGTCTATATGTATGTATGTATGTCTGCATGTCTGTATGTATGTATGTATGTATGTATATATATATATATATATATATATATATATATATATATATATATATATATATATATATATATATATATATATATATATATATATATAGTATGCATGTATGTATGTATGTATGTATGTATGTATGTATGTATGCATGCATGTATGTATGTATGTATGCATGCATGCATGTATGTATATATGTATGTATGTATGTATGTATGTATGTCTGCCTGCCTGCCTGCCTGTCTGCCTGTCTGTCTGTCTGTTTGTCTGTATGTCTGTCTATCTGTATGTCTGTATGTATGTGTGTATGTATGTATGTATGTATGTATGTATGTATGTATGTATGTATGTATGTATGTATGTATGTATGTATGTATGTTTGTATGTCTGTCTGTCTGTCTGTCTGTTTTACGGTGACGTTAAGCACATAATGCAGAGAACAATCGACGCCATCCTATATGCAACCATTCTTTCAAAATGTTTCTGGGTTTTTGCATCTCTCGCGATGGTTTCTTGTTTTCCTGTACCGTGTGGTTTTTAATATTACGCCTCCTTTGTTGTTCTTGTTGGTGACTTTCGAATAAATTCAGTTGATGTTCGATTCCTGCGCAAACAGTTATTCTGGACACTTGTTAATTTATATTCAATCGTTTTGTTTTCCATGTTTCAGAGCTATAAAGAAGTACGGATATAACTGTTCTGCTATACGTACTACCCATATATTGGTGGTGGTTTGAGATGGTAAATTTCTTAACACAACAAATAATACGACATTTCATATAACCATGATTTCACGTAAGCATTCCAATGATCCAAGCTAGTGTCTAATCATAACACTATCTAATTTCTAAAATCTAATTTCAGGCCATATATTCACCGGGAATGGCTGTAGCCTACTGCTTGATCAGCCTGTTTTGCGGTAAGTACTGCGCCAACTGGTGAAGAAAAGAATATTTGTTAAAATCATGAATTACGATTTCAGAATTATGCCACTTTAGTATGATCGCCATAATATCGCCAATATATCACAGCAACATGTCAAGTGAAACTTTAATGATCACAAACGCGAATACGAATACGACTTTCCGTATTGAGGCAATTGTGTCCACAAGACAACGGGTCACGCGAAACTTTAATGATCACACAATTGATGTGCTGATTTGTTTCACACAAACAATACAATAAACACCACACGTTACAATTCGGAATTATGCGCATCATCGAATGGTTTGTTTTCAGCTTTGACTCTCCTGACAATTGTTGAAAGCGTTGAATTCACTGGAGGTAAGACATATCCAGTTAATTATCATATATGTGCTAACCTGACCATGAGCCAGGTAAATGTATCGTTCGCGAATGCCCCAAGCAAACAAGTAAATGTTGTTCTTTACGAAGAGGTGATAACATTCATAACACTTGTTGAGGCGAAATGTTTAATAGTTGGGATTGCCTTAGCAGTAATATCCTATTTACTTATACAGCCAATAGCAACAAACGAAGTTAGCACAAATTTGCATTGAGACTATTGAAATAACCACATTCAAGTAGATATGCCCTACTACTCGTGCTAAAATTTTACCTTCTACCTTAAGCTATACAGTTAACGCCGCTTAAAAAATCACGGATACCAGACTCACCCCGTATAGTAGAATCAAAACTATTGGTGCTGAATGTGAATTTGTGCTGAATGATGTGAGGCAAAAATTACATAATGATTGCCATTTGGGAACTGTGTATATTATAAAATGTAATTTGTGGAGTATCGTTGCATGTAACCGTTTAACATCAAGCTTTATGCAGTATGATGAATGTCGTCTGCAGAGTGGGGAGACTGGACGAAATGCTCAGCGGAGTGTGATGGCGGAAAGCAAGAAAGATACAAGTTCTGCGGTGGACAAAAATGTGACAAAATTGAGGCTTCGTGTCATATCATGCCTTGTACTGGTAAGTCAGAGATAAAGCGTAGTGTCGGGCATCAAATCATACGTTGACTTCCTGCTCGTGGTTTGCCTCTTACGCGTATACAATACAGGGGATAAACAGTTTTATAATCGAATAGCAATTCCAGTTATTAAAACCGTTCAAATGTTAAGCTGAGGAGCTGTGAAGAATAAGTTGGTAAAGCAGGTAGATTTTAAATTTGAGGCGATATGTTATTATATTTCCTACAAATATACAAGTCATACTTCATAGACATTGGATATAGTGTACTGTTGAAATAGATTAATCGTCTCACGTAAAACAGTCGAAAGAACATGATATCACGCTGTAGCACTCTTTTAATAAATTATATGGTGATTGGAGGACGTTTTATGCTCTTAATTACTGTTCGTCTGAATTTTCATGTTAGACCCCTTCCGAGGAGTCTCTTGGTCCGACTGCTCGGAGCCATGCGGCCCGGACGGAATAAGGACAAGGACAAACACAGAAGGAGACACACAGACAATCCGTTGTAACACGCAGTCATGCGAGCCGAGTGAGTACATGAATGAATCTTTATTTATTTATTTCAACAAATGAACCTGATTGAAGCATTACTGCCATTAATATGTTACACAGCTGCCTGTAATATATCGAAAATGGCAAGACGAATTATAGTAATTATATTACTTTTAACTTTTACCAACAGGACAATAATAAAGATTTAAACAGGTAAGTGTGTCCATATGAGTCTGACTATTTTCAAATCAGAGAACACCAATGGCGTTCATGTGAACGAAAGTAACGTCACGTGAACCTATGAACCGGTTTACATTCAAAAGTCTCATAAGTGGGTACATTTAGTGTGATCAATACAATATAATTACATTTACATTTAAAATACGATTGCAATAATCTGAGGCATTATTTTTCAGCAGAAATATATGTGCGTTGAGATACTTAACACATCAACATTTAGTGTTACACCTTTAACTGATATGTACGTACTTATCAGATTGGTGCGTGGTAAAGTTTACAGTGTTGTCGGGTTTCATTAACTGAACTATTGGTGTACACGCCTTGGCAATATTGTTTATATTCCTAAGGCAAAATATTGATAGCAGTACATGCTTCCATTTTATCTCACATTTTAAGATTGCAAATGTTACAAAATTGCAAAGATGTGTGATTCAATCTCTCTGCTCGAAAAATTAACATTACAACCTTTTATATGAGTAAAACTGTGATGTGGCATGTGGCAAAATTCTGCTTTTTCTTGTTACAAAGGAAAATAAAAGAACACTCGGCACAATAAACACACAACATACATTTCGTCGCGAACCTCTGTCAGCAACAAGTTAATGTTACCCGATCACGTCAGTGTTGTCTCTACGAAGAATACAAACATCCTAAACTATGTGGAGAATTGTTGTGAATTTTTTTAGCACGTATTCATCTATAAAATGTTATTTAACAACGTGCGGTTTTAACGACCACCTTTATTATATGTCATTGAGTTTACTGTATGAGCGAGTGGAATGACCGAGTGTCAATAATTCGTCAACATAGCTTGATAACTACTGTGACAAGGAAACGATATATTGTATTATTTAATATTTGTGCGAATACGTTCACAAAATAATTGCAACAACATATTTTCTTGCCAGCCGAGGGCGACTGTGTCGGCGACGTGGTATTTGTGTTGGACTCCTCGGGCAGTATCGGCTTCTGGAACTGGTCATTTGCCGTCCAGTTTGTAACTGACGTTATGAAAGGATTGAAGGTATCGAGCGAAGGCACGCATGTAGGCGTGGTCATGTACTCGACAGAGGTTGAAACCTGCTTCGGTCTGACTGCATACTACTCGATGGATGAAATTGAGCCCATCGTTCTCAACCTGGAGTACATGGCCGGGGTAACGAACACAGCTGACGGCATCATGGTGATGCATCAGATACTGAAAGACCAGCGTCGTGGCGCCAACGTAGCTACGCCCATCGGCGTTGTCATTACTGACGGCGCGTCCAATATCGATAAAGAAAGAACAATTCCTGAAGCAAAATCAGCACAAAACGACGGAATTCAAATGTTTTCCATCGGCAAGTAGCCAAACACATTTAATATTATTTCTACCAACTATGACATCTGCATAGCTATGTACATTGCGATAGTCATAGTGTCTACAGTATTGATAACAATTCCAAAAACGAAATATTCCCAAATCGACAATACTTTCATATTAAGTTAATTACAGCGAAGTGTTTCCCAAATTGAAGATAGATTATAGTGAACAACGTCACACTGGTTGGAGGTATGATTTTCTACAGTGTTTCTGAACAGGATGCATGCCAACCAGGCATGATACTAATAGTACTCCAAGAGTTTTTTTTTACATTCGGCAGAGGAAACGTAAAGTATAGAAACGCGTAGATACACCATTCAACACCCATCGATGTTCCAATGCCAGTTGAGTTTATTCTTTCAGCGATTGGCGAGGACATCGAAATGGACGAAATCAACGGAATAGCATCCAACGAGGACTACGTGTTCCACGCGTCTAGTTACGACTCAGTGCAAGATTTGACGACAGTAATTGTCGAAAAGATATGTTCTGCAAGTAAGACGAACAAATAATTATTATTTCGTCGTATTTTTGGTATTGTATTTTCATGTTCGTATCATTTTTTCCATTCTGCTTGGGCTATTAATGTTTCGTGGTTTGTTTCCCACAGCCCCGAGGAAGGTGTGCGGACCGTGTGGAGACTTCGGACAGTGCAGCGCGTCGTGTGGAGAAGGCACGATGGACGGTACCAAAGATTGCTGGAGCGTTAGCGGAGTTGATGGACGCGAACTCCCCAGTACTAGACGCAAGGAGCCGTGCAGCGAGACATGTTTCACGTCTTGCCCAACAGAACCACCTACAACCACGACAACACCACCTCCATGTAAAGTATCCTACTTACTCACGCAGACGTTAAATTCATTCCTAATTAATCGGCTTATTTTGTCGCATGTTACATGGTACAAATGGGTAAGAGAAATATGACGCTACGTTAGCTTATATAATAATGATATTGGATAGTTTTAATGTTTCACTTGTGAACTATCAGTAGTTTTATTTTGCTTTACAAGTTTGCTTACTGAATTATATAATTATATCCTTTTCGTGTTTACTCACAACAGGGGTACCTGACTGTTCCCGCTGCGACTACACGAATGGACAGATCTGGCTCCAGGACCGAAATAACTGTCATATGTACTACATATGTGAGCCTCTCGGCAACGGGGAGTACCGGATACACCACGTCACTTGCGGGGAACTCTTTTGGAATCAGGACTACCACACGTGTGTGCCATTCATGCCGCCAGATGTCGACTGTGACATTGGACCAGTTTCTCTATACATCCAGCCATCGACTCCTGGAGGTAAATGATGTGTTGATGTATATACCGTAGCATTCCTCGAGAAACATACTATCAAATAAATTATTAAAAAACATTAATCAGTGTCCATCTGTAGAAACAGTCAAGATTTCCCTAAAGTACTATATTAATCTTCTGTAATAAACAGACTTGCAAAACAATGGTGGCTTCTTTATTATCCCCATATCGTAAGCGCAAACTGAACCGTCATAAACATGTATTCTTTTACTGATATTGTTGTCGCCAATATTGTGCTAAATCAAATTTGGACGGATGTGCAGAAATCGGACAACTTATAGTTAGGAAACCACATATATCACGTTGCTTAAATCTCATAAGAATGGTATGTCTCTTTTGTTGTTAATTACGCCACAATGTAAAGCACTACGCCACATTCTAATTTATGACGCTAAATTCTGACGTACGACGCTACATTCTAACAGAAGTTCAATGTAATGGTGTTTACAGTTCCATGCCCGTATGAGCCATACCCTACCGATCCTTCCAAGTTCTGGATTAGTGGAGATCCCCTGACTATAAGCAACTGCCTCCAAGGAATGGAATTCGTCAACACTGGTGACCTATGCGACTGTCTCCCAGCTGGAGCACGTAAGCACCACGTGACAATTCTTTGTTTACTTCCATATTTACAAACAACATATTCGCAGTGCCTAACTAATTCAGATCACTAGCTGTCTTGTTCCACTGAGTAGTTTGATGATAATGATTGGTGAATACATATATCACTTATCACGGTCTGTTAAATGGGATCGTCGTTGTTATATGTATTCTTTGAATCTCACAATTATTGTCGTTATTCTGTGAATGCTACCGTAAATGTGTCTACACACAAACTATCGGTCATCCGAGTTACGACATACAATACGAAATGTGCACAATTCACTTAATTCTGGGGAATGCGATATAATCATCAAAGTGTCAGCGTTGCTAGTTGTGTTGATCGAAGCTTGAACGTATATTTACATTCAGATTATACGTCTTACGAATCATTCCTGTAGCAGAAAGGTTGCGCGCTTACCGATTGCTGATCTGTTTCAAGTGATCCCGAAATGTGAAGATGATCTGCTGCTCTACTTCCCGTATGAGGACCACTACAATGACGTCACTTGTCACCACGCCATTGCCACTCAGTACGGCGATGGTGTGTCACTCCAATTTGACCCAGAACGAAACGGAAACGTCGCCTGTTTCACCGGAGGGACTCACTTCGAGGTAAATACACATGTAATTTATATTATGCTGTCTACGATGGCCCAAATTGAGCATTCGGCTTAACACGTGGTAAATGTGGTATTCGTTCAAGAAGAAATCACTGGTTACACAATAAATACTGATTACTGATTTTATATAAATTATGGTATATTGTATTAAATCTAAATTTCTGCAAATATTCCCTGAAGGAAACTATGCAATCTTTAAAAATATTTAGCAAACGAGCTATTATTACTATTATCTATGCCTAGAAAACGTATTTCTTTAAATATGATTTTCAGGTAGCCTTTCTTCGTACGTGGTTTGCCAACAACAAAGTGGACAAGTTCACTGTGTCGGTGTGGTTCAAGCGACAAGGAGAGCAGTCCTCCCCTCAAGGCATTGTCAACAACGGTGACTGCATCGACACGGCTGGCTTCCTGATCGGTCATGCGGAACGGATGGTGATGGCCAATATCACTACCGAAGACGCAAGAGCACAGTTCCCAGTTGCAGAGGTAAACATATCCGCACGAAAATACGCACGCATGTACGCACGCGCGTGTTCATCGGTCCGGTACATCATCGCATAGCCCAATAAATAGACCCTGTATTTTATAGTGTTCGTTTCATTTGTCATGCGGAACGGACTGTGATGGCCAACATCACTACGGAATACGCACACAGAAATAATTCCTCAGAGACGCACGCACGCAGACACACACACGAACACACACGCACACACACGCACGCACACATACAAGCACACGCACGCACGCAAGCACGCACGCACGCACGCAAGCGTACACACACACACACACACACACACACACACACACACACACACAAACACACACACACACACACACACACACACACACACACACATACATACAGACACGCACAAACACGCACGCACACATACAAGCACGCACGCACGCGCGCAGACACCCACACACACAGAGAGAAATAGCCACATATGTGCGATACGAAGCAGCTAAGCAGGAACTTCGAAAGTGAGCGAAAGGGAGAGATGTTCGATGGCCTATTAGAAAGTGTTGTTTTGTTGTCTTTCTCTCAGGAAATGTCACTGAATCCCGATGACCGTGTTTTTGTTTAACCCTTGGATATACTAAATGAAGCGTCACTGCTTCGTTCCTGGTCAGTTCCAACATTGAACCACCTCACCAATGGTAGCAGTATTGAAAATAGGATAACCCACTGTTGAGTCACTTCACCAATGGTAGCACTGTTAAAAATAGGATAACTCACTGTTGAATCACCTCACCAATGGTAGCACTCTTGTAAATAGGATAACCAACTGTAAAATCACCTCACCAATGGTAACACTGTTATAAACAAGATTACATATAACTGCAGGTCTCTGACGAATCTTGGCACCACGTGGTCTGGGTCTACGATGCCCTCTGTCTCAAGGTGTACGTCGATGACCGCCTGGAGAAGACAATCCCAATCACAGGTATCTACAAAACAAAGAATACCTACTCTTCTGGTAATATATGACAGTTTAGTAAAATAGTGTCTTCGATGGGGTGTGTTTAATATGTGTCCATGCACATATTTGTATACGAAATCAAAAGACGGTGTTTTGTTTGTCTGTAAAGGAAACTATGGTTGCAGCTTGCGTTATTTTATATACGATGATTGAAAGAGTGAATCGGAAAATCGGAATCCCCCGCTCTCTCCTTTTTCTCTGTCTCCCTCCCTTCCCCCCTCCCTCCTCCTCCTCCCACCATCTCTCTCTCATCTTCTCTCTTTCTTGCTGGTTGTGCTATCTGTGATTATGTTAAAAGGGGTTCATTGTTCAAGTCACAGTTAACTTTGTTGTTATCGTTAGGTTACCTGAAGAACAACGACGTGCCATTGTACATCGCCAACTGCTGCGGAGAACATTTCTTCACCGGATGTCTGGATGAGGTGAGGGCAAATGTGTAGTTGGTGGTCTATGTAATAAGACATGATCAGGCAGAACGTTCGATTCAAGATAATAGTTTAACTATCGAAGCGATGCTAGACAATAGAGCGATATGTATACGGCATATAAGAATATACTCTGGATAACAGCTTCTCGTACGAGTGATCTTCTCTCAGGGTTAACTAGATACGTTTGGTTAATGGGATATGCCTACATCTATACACGTAGCCGTTTGACACTCCATAAATCCGACCCGTACCTCAAACAACAGTCTACATGTATGTGTACTGTTACCGCATTGCAATGTTGACTGTTTTGAGTACACTGTTGTTAAATATGGGGAGGAATACCTAATATTTGTCAATACATGCGGTTCCTTTACGTGCGCGAAACGAAAATTGTATCTTCTGGCGTCAACTGCTAAATATATTGAGATATTCGCATTTCACGTCAGGTCAGCACCAATCGTACATTTCGAGATATTATATTTCCTGTTGTTTAGCACAGAGTGTGTCATGCTACAATATTTTTTTATTCAACCGTTGCGCCGACGACCTACAGCGATATTGACTATGGTTTGTACAACATTGTTACTAGTGTCCACAAAAGAAGTTTACAACACCTATAATAACAAAGTTTTCTGGTCATTTTTTTCAGCTCCGCTTCTACAACAGGGTGCTGTCACCTGGGGAGATTGAAGGACTTCCTTAATACATTGATATCAATAATGAAGAATGACCGCTCAAGACGGACCACGATAACACACAAGAAACGGTGACAGTGGCGGAAATATCCTGAAATATTCATAGAAATAAGACCAATTGTTATTTCTAGGGTTACTATTTATCGTATTGTCTGTAGGCCAACGATATATATGTATAGACAGAACCAAATGTAGCTCGGGTGGACATATTTTTACTGACGTGGGTCGTGAATATGTATTATTTGCAAGTGCAAATAAATTGACGTCAAAATGCACTGTTGAAAACGCACGAGTTGTCGGACGATTTATTACCTACGTAGTGTCTCAGTTGCCATTATTATTATTGTTAAACATTTATAACTCGCCATGTTGTACATATATAAGTAAAATATATGTACAACATATACAATAGGCTAAAACAGATTACAGTAGTACATTAAATGAGATGCAGGTCAAATAACTAAAATAAGTAAATCAATAAGGTGCTTAAATCAGTTAAATAAATAGATAGAATAAGTTAGTTTGTAGAAACAGGAGCAATATATAAATGAAATGTATAGCTAAAATGTCACTGTATTATCACCTCTGCAAAGTGCAAAGTTGTACGAAGGCCTGTCGGAACAAATGTGTCTTTAATAATCTATTGAACGTGGCAACGAAGTCAGCAATCCTGATGCGTGAGACAGGGCATTCCATAGAATCGGCCCAGCCCCCTAGAACGAACGACGGTCATAGCGTTCCAAGTGATATATCGGGACCGTCGGTAGACCTTGTTTGGTCGATTGAAGTGATCTGGTCGTCGTGTAGGGTGTCACAAGCGATGATAAGAATATAGGGCCGAGATGATGCATAGCGCGATAAACAAGAAGTAGCAATTTGAATACATTCCGCTGGTGTACAGGCAGCTAGTGTAGACGGTACAGTACAGGTGTTATTTGATCTCGTCTCTGTGTCCCAATAATGACTAATTTCCGCAACTGCGTCTCAGACAGACTATCTAACCCGGCCAGCAGATGGCGTTGTCACCCACGCCAATTATGTGTAGTTGATTGATGAGTAGGCTTAAATGATGGACGACGGTATCAAAGGCGGCACTGACATCAAGTAACAGTAGTATCACGGTCTTATCCAGAGAAAGCAGTATATTCACCTGTATGCGTACTAAGGCTGTTTCACAGTTGCGCATTGGACGATGCGCACTCTGGAATATGTCGAAAATACCGTTCGCAAACGAGCTATTATTACTATTTTCTATGCCTAGAAAACGTATTTTTTTAAATATGACTTTCAGGTAGCCTTTCTTCGTACGTAGTTTGCCAACAACAAAGTGGACAAATTCAGTGTGTCTGTCTGGGTCAAGCCACAAGGAGAGCAAACCTCCCCCAAGGCATTCTAAACAACGGTGACTGCCTCGACACGGCTGGCTTCCTGATCGGTCATGCGGAACGGACTGTGATGGCCAACATTACTACACTCTAAATTATGTAGTTTACAAGTGATGTGATGTATACCGAAAAGGCTGGAGCCGACGCCCTCTGAACTGATTGTGTTTGCTCCGGTAGATTTGTCAGGACGGAGAGCCACGTGTGCTCTTTACACTGTTTCACTAGTAGGTGTCTCGCTACGAGACACCCACTAGTAGGTGGGTGTCTCGTGGCACGGTCGTCTTTTGGAGATTGTGGATGAAATGTGTCATTATCAATTAGTTCTTTTGTTTTCCTTCTCACCCAGTTCCCTCATAGTCTAATATTACTACACCATTCACGGAATACTGATGTTTCGTTTATAATCACCAATGATTGTTATGAGCTTTCGACGAGAATGATGTTCTCTCATTTTGTCAAAAGTGTTGCCGCTGCCTCTCTTACGCAATGAAAACAGCAAAGACAAAGAGCAAATTTGTTACTGGGACTTAAAAATGGTCTACTCTACAGTGTTCACACATATGAAGTCTAGGACTAAGTTTCACACATCGTTTAAATGGTACGTTAAATGTTAATTTCATACCTTCGTTCTAGACAGGTTGGTACATTCATTATGATCCACCGTATGCATCGTGAATATGCACCAACTCTATTCAACAACACGTTTCGTCCTCATTCAGCAGTGCGAAGAGCCAACATGTCAATTACATATCAAAAGGTACTGCCAGTGTTAATTATATCATGAAACACAGCTGAAACGTAAGAAGTTATTCTTACCAACCGCCGACCGCGTGAACATTTTCGAGATGATAGAAAAGAAATAAACGTTTGAAGGAGAGTTCGAAAGTAATAAAACCAATTTATCTTATCGAACGCTTTCTAAACCGCCGGTGATATCAGATATGCACACTGCTCACTGTACGGTCTACACTTCAACTTAAGTCCTCCACTTTTTAGTTGCTGCTCACAAAGGAAAACACCCAGCACACAAAAACAAAGAACGGATATTTCGTCGCGTCGCGTATTTGCGACCCAACAGAAGAAAGAAGTATTCATTGAAGGATGTTAGAACACTAGATTATGAGGAGGATTTGGTTAGTAGGAAAATCGTAGAAGCAATGAGCATCCATAGAATGAGAGTTGTTCTGAACCTTGACGTCGGGAAGGAACTCCCCGATCATTTTTTTTACCCTGGTAGTGACACGTCCGTAGTTACTTCAGCCTGCCGGAGAGAATACAAGTGTGTGGAAATTTAAAAACAATTACCTTGTTGGTAGACAGTAAGGAGACTGCAGAGTATGCAACACTTTGAAGCAAGTATCATATTTAACATGCGACGAAAACATTGGGTGTGTCAGTGGATTAATGCGATACCATTAAATGAAATACAACCAACGAGCATATCAGATTTCTTACGAAAAAAACCAAAACGTATCCATTACTTGAGTATACAGGCAGTCCAATACGCTATTTAAAAGTGGTTTGAATTGCGAATAAACATGACGCTTTTGATACATATGTCGAAATCAATATCACCGTGAAACTGATAGGATATTTACTGATGTCTATATGTCGAAACCAATATCACCGTGAAACTGACAGGGTATTTACTGATACCTATATGCTTCGGTTTACATCAAAGACATTTCAAGTTACGATTATTTATGATATAACTGTCGTTGCGGACCATTATGTTGGAACCAAGGGAATTGCCGTAGCTATGGCAAACCAAAGCTTGCTATAAGTGAATGCCGTGGAATAGTCAGTCTTACTCTCGCTGTTTCACTCCACTTCAATACAACATCAAAACTCCAACTCCATAAAATGTGTTCGAGTGATTGGGTTTTCCTTGCAACTCCAGTTACTCTGACAACTTGTAGCAAGCGGAAACATTATCCATATCGCCTTAGCGTTTTCAGGTGAAATGTTGCCACACCGTCTTAAGGACCAAATAAACTTAAACCCGTTGAGATTGTTGAACAAGACTTCCGAAAACACACTGGTCGTGTTATGCAGGAGCACAAAATGAATATATATATATATATATATATATATATATATATATATATATATATATATATATATATATATATATATAGGCAAAAACTGCAGAGCGGGTTTGCGAGCTCCAGTAGGCATACTCCAGGCTATGTAAGAAGCAGTGGCCTAGGCAAATGGTCAACGTTCGCGTGCGTGCATGCGTTCGTGCGTGCGTGCGTGCATGAGTATGTGTGTATGTATGTATCTCTGTATTACTGTATGTCTGTCTTTCTATATGTCTGTCTGTCTGTATGTATGTATGTATGTATGCATGTATGCATGTATGTATGTATGTATGTATGTATGTATGTATGTATGTATGTATGTATGTATGTATGTATGTGTGTGTGTATGTGTGTATGTATGTATGTATGTATGTATGTATATATGCATATATGCATGTATGTATGTATGTATGCATGTATGTATGTATGTATGTATGTATGTATGTATGCACGTATGCACGTATGCATGTATGTATGTATGCATGTATGTATGTATGTATGTATGTATGTATATATGTATGTATGTATGTATGTTTGTATGTATGCATGTATGTATGTATGTATGTATGTATGTATGTATGTATGTATGTATGTATGTATGCATGTATGTATGTATGTATGTATGTATGCATGTATGCATGTATGCATGTATGTATGTATGTATGTAGGTATTTCGGTGACGTTAGCCATACAATGCATAGAAGAATCGACACCATTCAATCCTATCTGCAGCCTTCTTTCAAACGTGTCTAGGTACTTGCTTCTCTCGCTTAGTTTGTTGTTTTGGTTTCTTGTTTTTCTTTACCTGATGGTTTCCAGTGGCAAGACTACATTGGTCTTCTTGTTGGTGACATTTGAATAACATTTGTTTGAATATTGTTAATCTGACTGGTTGGGTGTTTGCTCTTCTACCGTTTTTCTTGTTGTTCTTAATTAAATTCATATGCGCAAGCAGATGTTGCTAGTTTTTATTCAGTTGTTTTGTTTCCTATTTTTAGAGCAGTGTGGTAGTACGGCTATGACCTTTTTTGCAATACATGCTACCAACACATGATTGGTTGTTTGGGATGTTATAATTATTAACATAAAAAGTGGTAAATACACATGTTATTACTTTTCGTAAAACCAGAAACATCCAAATGATCCAAGAAAGTTAGTGTCTAGTCATGAAACAGGTAACATTCGCTCTAATTTCAGGCCAAGCATGCAACGAGACTGGCTGTAACCGACATCATAATCAGCCTGTATTGCGGTAAGGACTGCACCAATAATAAAATCATCAATACTATAGTCAATACATCATGGCAAAAAGTCAAATAAAAATGTAATCATCACAAATGCGATGACGAATTTCAGAATGGTGCTAACTGATTGCACGTATATCCGCTATAATGTCCACAACACGTCATAGCAAAGAGTCACGTGAGCCTTTAATTATCACAATATGTATGTGTTGATTTGTTTCTAACAACACATTGATCACTAAACGTCACACTTAGGAAGCATCCATATCGTCGATTGGTCTGTTTTCAGCGTTGACAACCTCCTGACAGCTGTTGAAGGATTTGTTTTCAACAAAGGTAAGAAAAATCCAGTAAGTTATCCTCTATGTGCTAGCCTGACCAAGAGCCGGGTAAATTATTCGTTAGCGAACCCCCCAACGAACAAATTAATGTTATCTTTTTCAAAGGGGTGATAAACATATATAACACTTGTCCAACGTTGATTCGACATGTATACTTGTGATTGCCTGAACAATAATCTCCTTCCTACTTATACATACAATGACAGCACACGAAATTGTCACATATTTCTGTTGAGAATATAGAAATGACCGCAGATATACCCTTCTGCATTTGTTAACATTTACTTTATATGTTAAGCTATACAGTTAACGTCACTTAACATAATCACGGAAGAGACTCATCCATTTAGTAGAATCAAAACTGTTGGTACGGATTAGGTTTTTATTCGCGATTCCTTAACGAAAATACATATTTACTTTAAATTGCAAGGAAGGTGATGCTAACGAAATAAAACCCTTTTCAATGTGATGTGATGTTCTGACTGCATAATTATTGCCATTGGGGAATGTGTATGTCACAAAAGATAAAAACGTTGTGGAGACTATGAACGAAATGCTCAGCAGAGTGTGGCGACGAAACACAAGAGGGAATAGGGCTCTGCGAAATGTGTGACTGAAGGTTTATACCTTGTCATCTCATGCCGTGTCGTGGTAAGTCCATGAAAGGTGTAACTTCAGGCATCACATCACACGTCGACGTCCTGCTTGCGTGTTTGCCTTTTGCGGACATATAATACAGGGGTTAAGCAGTTTATAGCCATTTCAGATATACACTTTGGATTGGTACGCTGAGGAGATATGGAGGATAAGGTAGTTTAAGCAGGTAGTTTTTTGTTTACGGAGAAATACTTCATGGACATTGGACTGTGTACTGTTAAAATAGATCCTACGTAAAACAATCAAAACATTTTATGGTGGTTGGGGGACGTTTTATATTTAACTACTGTTCATCTGTCTGTACATGTCAGACCCCTTCTGAGGAGTCCCTTGGTCGGACTGCTCGGAGTCATGCGGCCCAGACGGAATAAGGACAAGGACGAACGGAGAAGGAGATGCACAGCAAATTAGCAGTGTGCAGTCATGCAAGGCGAGTTAGTACACAGCACATCCGCAATGTGCAGTCATGCGAACCGGGTAAGTACACGAATGAACGTTTAGTTATTTAAAAAAATGAACATGATTGAAACTTTAGCGCCATTAATATATTACACAACTATATTACACAACAACGACTGTAGTATATCGAAAATGGCAAGAACAATTATAACACGTATATATTAGTTGCCCTTTTACCAACAAGACTAAACAATATTAATTATTTAAGCATGCAAATGTGCCCACATGAGCCTGGTTATTTTCAAGTCAGATCACCAGTACTGTTCTTGTATATATTCGTGGCAGGCCGATCGATAATACCGCTACATGAACCTGTAAACCGATTTAAATTTCAAACCCTTATAAATGTGTACATTTAATTTAACAAATACAACATAATTAAATGAACATTGAATGCACGGTTCCATAATATGAGGCGTTATTTTAAAAGGAGAATATGTTTGCATTAAGATACTTAGCAAATCAATGTATTAACTGTATCATGCAATTACATTTTTGGAAACATGCTTATTCCGGCAAAAATTATAATTCCGGAGATTGACTCGTTACCTTTTACTGATACACACATACGTAACTGCAACCATGGTCTCACAGACTGTTACTTAACCCGGAAGAGACCATGCCAAAAGGAGCCAGTTGAGCTATGGCCAACCCGGTTACGTTTCTACCGACACAGGTGTTTGACGTTCTGTACTGGTGCAGTAGCGGGAATACAATCGGAAAATGGTCTTACCGATTGTGGAGAGTACCACCCCTACCCCCAAACAATGGAACATCTCCTCGAATGCACTCTCGCACAACAGCTTTGCAGACCACGCGGTTTGGCGACGTCCTAGTCCTGTGCAACAGCCGATGTTTTGCAGTGGAAGGGAACGTGAAGTGACACGAAAGGAGAAAGAAGTATTTTATGAAGGATATTGGAATACTAGATTACGAGTAGGATTGGATTTGTAGGACAATCCATAGAATGAAACCTGCCCTGAATCGAGACGTCGGTCAGGAGATCCCCAGTAATTTTTTGTTGCCTCTGGTAGTGACACGTCCCGAAGTGGTATCAGCATGCCGACGGATTGTAAGTTTGTGGGGAATTAATAGAATACCAAGCATTACCTTGTAGGTAGAAGGAAACGTCAAAGAAATGCAACACTTTGAAGCAATTGACATATTTATCATGCACATAAACACATTGGGTGTGTCGGGTCCGCTTCAATACAACATCACAAGTCCACTTCAATACACTGGCCAGTGGGTAGTCCTTACAACACTCGCAACAAGCTGAAGCATTATTCACAACGCCTTCACGTGTTCAAGTGAAATATTGCCAGACCTTTGTATGGATCAAATTACCTTAAACACGCCCAGATGTATGAGCACGACTTCCGAAAAACATCGTGTTGCTTGCACGCCAGCATAACAATGAATGGTTCGCCAATATATATATATATATATATATATATATATATATATATATATATATATATATATATATATATATATATATATATATATATATATATATATATATATATATATATATATATATATTGGTTTGTTTTCAGCATTTAGTGTCCTGACGGCTGTTGAAGTTTATATCTTCGAAAGAGGTAAGAACAATTTATTTTATGCGTTGCTCTCATTTTCGTTCTTGAAGACGCGGATGAAGCTGGTATTAAAACTGGTCTTCGATTGTAAGGTTAGGCAAGAAAACTAATAGTTTTTATTCTGTGTGTGATAAAATGATCAAGAACCGGGTAAATTTTTCGTTCGCGAATGTCCCAAACAAACACACAGTGTTGTTCTCTACGATATATATATATATATATATATATATATATATATATATATATATATATATATATATATCGTAGAGAACAACACTGTATACATATATATATATATATATATATATATATATATATATATATATATATATATATATATATATATATATATATATATATATATATCGTATATACATATATATTTCCTGTAAAATATATAAGAAATACTTCATAAACATTGCATAGTGAGTACTGTTAAAATATATTAATCGTCCTATGTAAAACAGTCGAAAGAACAGGATACCACGCTATATAGCAACATTTATTTTAACCAATTTTACGGCGATTGAGGATCGTTTTATGTTTACCTGAATTTGTAGACCCTTTCCAAGGAGTGTCTTGGTCGGATTGCTCGGAGCCATGCGGCCCGGAAGGAATAAGGACAAGGTCGATCACAGAGGGAGACAAACAGACAATCCGTTGTAACATGCAGTCATGCGAGTCGAGTGAGTACATGAATTAATGTTTATTTATTTCAACAAATGAACATGATTGAAAGGATGTGACAAAAATACTAGACTATAAGGAGAACAGGTCTGTAAGGAAAATCGGTTAACATGTATTCATTTGTAAACGGTTCCTCTATAACAGACACTTATCAAGGACGCCGTCACAACCACCTCGAATTATTAAATATATATTATACATTGACTTGTCAAAGACATATATTAAGAAACCGTTTTAATATTTAGTCAGAGGCCGTATTTTTGAGGTAGCTATTCCCGGACTTAAATTCAGCGAGTGATAAAGCGGTTTGTTTATAGTTCGTGAATTAAGTCCTTTGTTTATTTGCAAATGAAACTTCGAAACAAAATATAAACTGAGTAGATGGCAAATAAATAAACAAACTAACTATTGACATATATTAAGAAGCAGTTTTTGCTCAAAATAAACCAGAGAGAGTATTTTAGAGTAACATAGTCCCAGAAACCTGGTCTTGGAACAGATTAACGTACTTTTGGTGTATCAAACTATCGTTTATATTGTTGAATATATATGAGATAAAGCGATCAATTTACATAAATTACATACATAATGTAATATATGACGCAGTTGTTGTAACCGTGTTCGGTAGAAAGGAACCTATAGCAGGATTTTAGCGTAAGTTGGCATACACCGGGTCTTATTGTTTTGTTAACATATATTTTTTTTGCATACAGAAAACAGCCTTCATTATGAACATCATTGATTTAACACGATCTAACTAGATCGAAATTATGTGATGACGTCAGTCGTGCAAACGGCAGGTAAAGGCCAACATGCATTTAGTATGTGTGAGTTGTAGCAAATGGGTGGACTTCATAAAGTGATGGTGTGAGTCCTGGGCTGAGGTTCAGGCCGATGGTTTTAGTTATTAGTGTATTGGATGTGCGAAGGTGAAGAGATTACAGTTGGAGATGGAACGACAGAGGCAGCTTGTTTTGGCATTGGTGGGAAGGGAAGAGGTGGGTGCTAGTGGTTCCGGTGGCCGGCCACTGGATGATAAAGTGTGGGGAGGAGATGAGAGAGATGCTAGGAGAGCTCACCTTAGCCCAGAAACCTGGTCTTCGAAGCTGAGTGGAGGTAAGGTGACAGGGTGAATGTAGACAGGACGTAAGGAGACGGAACGGAAGGAGATAGGAGGGCTGATACACGAGGGAAGGCGACGAGAGGGAAGACGACGCAAGTGAAGGAGACGAAGGGAACGAAGGCATTAAGAGGAGGGAAAGGTGACATATTGATGGGCGAGAGGGAGATGGACAACATGCTGCCAGTTGACATGACTGCAGGACAGAATGCGATGGATGGGATCCGACACAAAAGCTACTCTGAGGTAGTGAAAGAGGGGGTGCGGAGAGAGCGAAGGTGATTGCATGGGACACGATAGTTAACAGAGCGCTAAGCAAGGGGGATAACATGATGCTTTGTTTTCCACGGATAAATAGAGGCTATCACAGAAAGGTTGGACAAAATCATGGGTCCTGGCAAGGGAGGATCTATTTTAGTACATGTAGGGATTAGTAATGCAGAGAGGAAGGGTAATACCGTAGCTACAAGTACAGTTATTTATTCAGAACACTTAAGCATACACGGGTTGAGCAAATAATTATGTCGGGGATTTTACCAGTAATAGGAAGCCGGGGACATGGTTAACGAAATTGCCTGAGGATGGCAATTAACACGCTAGTTCAACTGCTATTTAGAGGAAGAGGAAGATGGATGAGTGGTGGTGCTTGGTAGGGCGGACATGTTCATGATGGATGGGTTTCATTTAAGTGGAAACGGTGCAGCAGTGTTTGCGGTTGAACTGTCTGCAGCAGTCGACAGTCGTATGGATATCATCAAAATATGTTTGGTACCAAGCATCGTTTAAACTAGAAGCCCGTGGGTACTCAGAGTTGCCTCAAGCAGGACAATAGGCCACAAGTACACACAAACCAGAAACAAAATGTCCGGAAAACATTTCCGAAATTGGTTATAAATGCGTGTGTTTAAATGCAATGAGCATGTTGCATAAAAAAAACCAATTAAACATTATAACGAAGATATTGACCTTCACATAATTGGTGTAACGGAATCATGGGCCAACAAAGACATGGCAGATGCTGAATTAGGACTAACATGATATGTAATGCATAGGAGAGATCGATTGGGAAGAAATGGTTTATTTTACATTTAAACAAAATCTGTTTTGGCTTCAAAAATATAATTAAAAAGGGAAGCAGATTGCGATGAAGCTGGTTGGTGCAATAAAGTTACAGAGAATTCATTATTCACTATTGGATTAGCTTACCGAAGTGAAAACATAAATGAAGAGGATAACACAAAAATACAAAAAGCTATGAACGAAGTGAGTAAATGTGAATGTATCGTAAGAAGGATATATGCGTTTGAGAGGAGAGCAACTAAAATTACTCCATAATTGAGATTCCTTAGTTATGAAGAACGCCTAAAAGAATGCGATTTAACAATCCTAGAGATAAGGAGTTTAATAGGAGATCAAATTGAAGTTTTTATATAACTGAATGGATATGAAGATAATGATATAATATTTTTTCTCACTAAAGAAAGATTGTAAAACAAGAGGACATTACGTAACATTACTAAAGGATCAGTATAGATTGGATATCAGAAAGTACTCGTTCTCACAGAGGACAATAAATGAACGAAAAAAATTATCTACAGATTGTGTAACTGCTAGCAGCCTGAATATGTTTAAAAACAAGGTTGACACACATGTCTCGGGAGGGCACGTTACGCACAGAGGAAAAATGTTGGACTCTCGATAATCAAATGGCTTCCTTGTCCACTTGTCATCTGGGCATTTGCCTTGGATGGCAATCTTGTTAAATTCTGTTTTAAATTATTCAAGCGACTATGTTCACAAAATACATGTTTCCACGTATTTTGTTGCCAGCCGTGGGAGACTGGGTCGGCGACGTGGTATTTGTGTTGGATTCCTCGGGCGGTATCGGCTTCATGAACTGGTCAGTGTCCACACAATTTGTCATCGACGTTATGAAAGGACTGAAGGTATCGAGCGAAGGGACGCACGTCAGCGTGGTCGTGTACTCGACAGATGTTGAAACCTGCTTCGGTCTGACTGCATACTATTCGATGGATGAAATTGAGCCGATCGTTTTCAACCTGGAGTACATGGCCGACTTAACGAACACCGCAGGCGGAATTGCAGTAATGCATCATATACTGAAAGACCAGGGTCGTGGCGCCAACGTAGCCACGCCCATCGGCGTTGTCATCACTGACGGCGTGTCTAATGCCGACAAAGTGATAACAATTCCTGAGTCAAAATCAGCGCAGGACGACGGAATTCAAATGTTTTCCGTTGGTAAGTAGCTACACACATTTAATATTAGTACTACCGACTATGTCATGTCTCGCGTGGGTTTCAATATCGAATCATCGGACAAGATGACGTCTACATAGCCATAGACATTGCTGATGTATACAGTGTTGATAACAATTCTATAATCAAACAGACAATATTTTTATATTAAATTACATCGAAGTGGTTCCCGAACTGACGCAAGTTGATACTGAGCAATATCATTCACGTTGATTTGTTGATTTTCCACAGTGTTTAACGATGTTTGTGAACCAGGCATGAAACCTATCGTAATCCAAAAGCCTTTTTCGTTCGGCTAGGATAACGTAACCAATAGAAACGCGTAGATACACCTTTTACACATGTTGAGCCTCCCATGCCAGTTGATTTTGTTCTCTTAGGGATTGGCGGACACATCGACCTGGACGAAATCTACGGAATAGCATCCAGCGAAGACTTTGTGTTCCACGCGTCAAGTTACGGCTCAGTGCAAGATTTGACGATCGAAATTGCCGTCAAGATATGTGCTACAAGTAAGATGAGCAAATAGTTATTATTTCATCGTCCATTCGTATTGTATTTTGTTCGTAACATATTTACTATGCTGATGCTGCTTGTACTACCAACGTTTTGTGGTTTGTTTCCTACAGCCATTAAGAAGGAATGCGGACGATGTGGAGACTTCGGACAGTGCAGTGGGTCGTGTGGAGAAGGCACGATGGACGGAACCAAAGATTGCTGGTTCATTAGCGGAGTGGATGGACGCGAACTCCCCAGTACTAGACGCAAGGAGCCGTGCAGCGCGGCATGCTTCACATCTTGCCCAACAGAACCACATAAAACCACGACAACAACACCTCCATGTAAATTATCTCACTCACCAGACGTTTAATTCATCCCTTCTTTTATCGGGTTATTTTATCGCATATTGCATGGGGATAGTAGGTGAAAGAAATGTGGTGCTACCTGCAGTTAGCTGTCATAATAATGATATTGCTTATTCATTTAACGATTTATGTTAATGTATCCCTTGCAGCACTTTTATTTTGCCTTACCAGTTTACATACTAAATTATATAATAACAGTTACATATGATTTTGCACAGTCAAGTTGCTATATCCCGTTGTCCTCATCAAAGCTTATGTGACAACAGCGGATCTTGACTGTTCCGGCTGTGACTACACGAATGGACAGATCTGGCTCCAGGACCGGAATAACTTCATATGTACTACATATGTGAGCCTCCCGGCAACGGGGAGTACCGGATACACCAAGTCACTTGCGGGGAACTCTTTTGGAACAGGACTACCACACGTGTGTGCCAACCATGCCGCCAGATGTCGACTGTGACATTGGTCCAGTTTCTGTATACATACCATCGACTCCTCGACGTAAATTATGTGTTTATGCAATAACCAGTAAAGTACCATAGATCGAGAACAGAATGATAATGTCAAATCAATTATTAATAAGAACATTAATTACTATCCATCTGTAGAAACAGTCAATATTTTCCTAGAGTTTAATCTGTAATTAACATAATCTTGACACAATGGTGGCGCCTCTGTTATCCCATATCGTGAGCTTAAATTGAACCGAACCGTGTCATCAAAAATGTATTATTTAGCTGATATTGATGCAGCCAATATTGTGCTAAATCAAATTTGGGCGCGGATAAATCTTGTAACTTGTATTTAGGAAAACACACATACCACGTTGTCAAAATCGCTCAAGAATGAGACATGTGTCTGATATTGATACATTCGCGACATTGTAATTAACTACACCACATTCTAACGTACGACGCCACATTCTAACACATTCCAATACTATGGTGTTTACAGTTATATGCCCGTATGAGCCATACCCTACTGATCCCTCCAAGTTCTGGGTTATTGGAGATCCCCTGACGATAAGCAACTGCCTCCAAGGAATGGAATTCGTCAGCACTGGTGACCTATGCGACTCCCAGCTCCCAGCTGGAACACGTAAGCACCACGTGACAATTCTTTGTTTACTTCAATATATGCAAACCACAGATTCGCAACGCGTAACTAATTATGTTCAATAGCTGTCTTGTTCCACTGAGTAGTTGCATAGCAATGATATATATATATATATATATATATATATATATATATATATATATATATATATATATATATATATATATATATATATATATATATATATATGTATACATCATCGCATAGCCCAATAAATATACCCTGTATTTTATAGTATTCGTTTCATTCACTACCCAGTTAGAAAAATAACCCAACAAATTGAACAGTGTTTGCTTTTATCATTGTAATAATAAATAATAATAATAATAATAATGAACAGACCTAATAACATGTACATTTTGTCTTACTAAGGGTCGTGAGATTAAAACATAAATACTGTACCGCTTAAAATAAAAATAGTCCAGTTAAACTCTTTGTGGTCTTGCGGTCACTATTCACTGTCAAAGATATTGTTCATATAACATGTTTTAAAAGCACATATATATTTACAATTTCGTAATGTTGGGCTGGGAGAGAATTCCAGATATTTGCACCGGATGTCTGGATGAGGTCAGGGTAAGTTTATAGTTGGTTTTATTTATGATTCAAAACGATACTGCTTGTTTGTTTGTTTGTTTGTTTGTTTAGTCTTAGCAAAACCATGAATAAATATTAAGTACGTTATATGCTGATATATCATTATTGTCAACAACGGAAGTTGGCAACATAATAACAAGGTAGTCTGGTCATATTTCAGCTCCGCGTCTACAACAGGGTATTGCAGCCTGGTGAGATTGGACAACTTCCGTAATCGGTTGACGGCAAGATTGAATAATGATGACTGAAGACGGACTACGACAACAAGCTAGTAATGATTAAAAATGGTGGAGTCGTCCAGACATGTTTACTTAAATAAGAATTTTTTGGGGGGAGTAGTACTTATTGCATAGAAAACGTGAGAAAAAATAGCTTCAAAAGCATACAATAAATAAGAACGAAAAACGTAAAAGAGGGTTGATACTGTGGTTATTATCTATTCATCATCTGTGATTATGTATTGCGTGCAAGTGAAAATAAATTAGTGTGCAAGACAGCATCCATTGTTATGAAGACGTACATATCATCGTTCCATTTGTGTATTATGTACATTACTTAACACATCATATGTTTTGTATTGATGGCATATTTCGTATTAGCACATTATTGTCCGGCAGTAGGCCAGAAAACATTGTAGTAGGGTCCATGCATTAATTTGTTGCAGTTTCTGTATATTCGATGTGTACATATGAGGAGTCCACGTGATTCCACCCTGGTATCCAAGACCATTTTTCGAAATATGCAAACCAGGGTCGCCATCCAAAAAGTGACTTGTATGCTGATATTCAGTAGTAGTATGCAAATCAACCAAAAGTGACTTGTATGCTGATATTCAGTAGTAGTATGCAAATCAACCAAAGAAATGAACGAAAACAAAAATGTATCTGCCCAATCCAGTCTGACAGATAAGACCTAGAAGAGATCGGGGAACAAAACAGCATTGCTCCTCTTGATCGTGCTGATCACCAGGCCTGCATCGTAAACATTGTCCCTGATAGACTAGCTCCAGATACCACGAACCCAGAGAAGATGGTCGACATTGGCAAGCAACAAATGGAGTCATTTGAAAGAATCTGGCCAATATGGTTTGTTGCTGCTTTGTCTAACCAGTTATTGACAATGCCAATTTCCAGAAAACATTCAAAATTGGTACTAAAGCTGTCTACGATGTAAACTTAACATTTTCGAGATCGCTGCGATTACATTAGTACCGGAATATTAACATGAGGACAGTTTTTGTACAATTAATGTGCCCCTATGCCGACATTAATGTTTGATGAATATGGGGAGATGCGATTCACATTTGTAAAGTATATGCTGATGAGGAAACGTCAGGTGAATGTGTCTTCCGCGTAGACATGTGCCATAACATGAATCATACATTTGTCTTGCAAGAAGCCGAATACAAGGACAATTGATATGTGTGTCAGGTCAGCACGACGTGGTTAGCCTGCCAGCAGATGACACAGACTCAGGTGACATCACTATACTACCAATGTGAAGATGATAGTGTCGTATCTAGGATCTCACAAAGGGTGAGGGCTAGGGGGGGTAGCTAATCTTAGTAACCCATTAGTTTACCTTGCTACCGTGTAGTGTCGCAGCAGATTACATGCGAAACAAATAAAACAAATATGGCATCCAACCTAAATGCGCTATTGCAAAGTAACATCCCTTTTTAGCGACGACCCAGGTTAAACCAATTTCGAATAGCGATTTAGACCTCTGATGTTATAATTTAATGAATATATTTTGTTCCGCTTGAGAAACCGAATGTGGACGTTGCCTATTCTTTAACTTACTGTTATCGCAACGTTGTTTTCCTCGCACCCAAACTATGATAGTTTTTGTGTCATTTTTTCCACGTTTCCGTCTATAAACAATGTAATATTTGACTTACCTGAACCTAGACGTATGAGGCAGACAAAACTGTAGATGAGCACGGTCGATGGTCTGGCGCCAATTCATTTTCGGTCGTCCTCTCCATCTCTGACCAGCTGGTGTCCACCATCATGTTTCGTGAGTTGGACTAGTAGGTGGGAGTCTCTTGACACGGCGAAACCATCCCGACCGTCTTTTGCAGATAGTGGATGAGAAATTATGTTGTTTAATGGAAATTTATTTTCAACTTTTCGGATATTTCGGAAGAATACCTCGGCCTTCTTCCGCCGTCTGACGTCATTACGGGTGTGTCGCGACCAGGGTCATATTACACTAGTTCGAGAAGAAATTTCAGAGCTCGTGGCCGACGTCTTCGTTCAGGACACGTTTCATTCTACGGATGTCTATTGTTTTTTTTTTCTTCCTAAATAATTTCTCCTTGTAGTCTACTATTGCTGAATCATTCGGAGATCGTGTGAGTTGTATAAAATCAGCTAGTTTACTTAAGCCACCTAGCGATGGTACTTAGTGTTTGAGAGTCGTGCTAGTGACGCCGAATAGTGACCACTCGCAGATCAAGATGTCGTAAAAAATAGTGTTACAACGAATTAACAGATAAATGATATGTTGTCAGGTTTGGAATAATTGGAAAACTCGTTGTTTACTGATATTGTTTATCCATGTGTTAGCATTTGTTTATTGTGGAGAACAAATATCTTGATATATAGTAGCACTTGCTGATTTGCGTTGATGACAGCATAATGGTGAAGTAAATATGTTTACGTTCTCACTTTCGACAATGGGTTGACATAAATGACATTTGTAAAGTACTTATTCGATTATAAAACCAGATGCCCTTTGGTGTACACCTTCATTATGTGTGTACTGTCCAGATTCGTATGATATAGATCATGTGTTGGATACTATTTGGTTTGAATGTTTGATACTGAGATGTTTTGTTGCAACTTTTACGTAACTTTTCATAAGTCAACTTGCGAGTTGTATAGGCAATCAAGCCTTTCCGCGGTCTACGTGCGTTAGGTATGCACTAAAATGATTGGTTCATATATTATGACACGACAACTCTTATTGGTAGTAGAATAAATACAAACCACCTGACGCCGGACATTTTGGTCAGAAAATTGTAGCAAATCAGACATCTGAGACGTTTGATGATTCACGAAGAGAATCACCATTTGAATCGATAAATTGTCTCCGAGACATGTGAAGCAAATGTGAAGCAATGTTCGTTCGAACAGAATACATTCACCGAGTAAGGTAATGTGATCATACCCATGTCTCGTGTTAAGAGTTTCGACGTGCAAGGACACTAATTGTAGATAATATCTACTTTTGATCCCTCATCTATCTACTTAGTGATTTCTTTCAAAAAAACATAAAACGTATTTGCTAAGCACGATCTCGCTTTTAGGAATCCATGCTGAGATGGACGTATTAATTTATGTTTTAAACTTACTGGTCTGTAATTCTCTGACTTATTTCTCGAACCCTTTTTCTTGTTAAATTGTTAATTCAGCATCTGATAATGTTCTTGTTACCCATATGTAAATTATATGAGGGTTAATATCTTCTACCATAATGTTTAATTCGTTTTTCTGATTTACTTGCATTTAAACACATGTATTTATCACCAGCTGCAGAAATGATTTCCGGACATTTTATTACTGGTTTGTGTGTACAAGTTGTCTCTTGTCCGGTTGGAGACATCTCTATGTAACCCCTCTAGTTTAAACTATGCTTGCAACCGAAATATTTTTCTGCTGTTTCTGCTGCAGAGAGTTCAACGCAAACACTGCTTCACTCTTTCCACTTAGATGAAGCCCACCCCTCATGAACATGTTAATCCTCCCAACAAAACATCCCCACAAATCCACAAATCCAACTTCCTCTTCAATACATAGCTACTGGACTAGCGTGTTAATTGCCATACTCCTGCAATTTCTATAACCCTGACCCCTGCTTCCCATTACTGGTAAAATCCCTTGTATAAGTATCTGCTCAACCCGAGTCTGCTTATGTGCTCTGACAAACTGACAGCATCTCTTAACTATGGCAGTTGTACCCTCCCTCTCCGCGTTGTTAGTCCCTACGTGTACTTGAACAGATCTTGCCTTGCTAGGACCCATGATTGTTTCACCCTCTCTATGATAGCCCCTATTTGTACCCCTGGAAAGTAAACTACAACGTCGTCCCCCTTGCTTAGCGCTCTGTCGTTTTCCTAACTATCGAGCCCCCACATACACCCTTGCTTTCTTCTTCACCCCTATATTCTGTCCTGCAGTCGTGTCACTTGGCAACATATTGTCCATCTCCTTCTCGCCCATCAACATGTCACCTTTCCCTCTTGTTTCCTGGTTATAATGCGCTCCCGTCGCCTTCACGCCTGAGTCCTGACGCATTCGTTCCCTTCTCCTTCGCTTTCTCTCTCGTCGCCTTCCCTCCCGTCTTCTTCGCTCCCTCCTCCTTCGCTCCCACTCCTTCACTGCCGTCGCCTTTGCTCCCGTCTTCCCTTCTCTCCCCATTCCTTCGCTCCCGTTCCCTTCCCTCTCGTCTCCTGTCTCCTTCCGCCCCGTCTCCCTACGTCCTGTCTCTTTTTGCCCTATCACTTTACCTCCCTCAGCCTCTCCCCAGGCTGATGTGAGCTCGCCGTAGCATATGTATCTTGCCCTCCCTCCGTGATATCATCCAATGACACCGGAACCATTGGCACAAACCACATCTTCCCTTCCCACTAAGGCCAAAATGAGCTGCCTTAGCCGATCCATTTCTACCTCCACAGCTCCATGGGTCAATAGGTTTTCCTCTCGCAAAAATAAAATTTCGCTAAAGATTTAGCAATTGAATTACGAACCGTAAGTTTATCATATGTATAAGTACATATCATGAAGGACATATATAAATAACATTTAGCCAGAAATAAAGCAACGTTTCCTTCATATGCCACGATCCTACCATTGAAGGACATAGGGATAAAGCCTGAGGACACCTAAAGCCTCTTTACCAACAAACAGCCCACTAACGCTAACCTTTGTTCCGACGAACGAGGCCGCTTTTTCACTTGTGCCAGTTCACAGTTACAACCCACATTAACAGACAAATTACCAATCGACAAATACGCTTTTTATTATTATATATCTTATGTCTATGAATATATATTTTTTTTCGTTTTCTATGCAATGAGTATAATTATTCAAATAATAAGCTGTCAAAGTTCGATGAATATATCTGGATAACTCCACTACTATCATCGTTCCTTGCGTTTTGTCGTGGTCCGTCTTCAGCCATCATTCTCCATTCTTGACGTCAACGTATTACGGAAGATCTTCAATCTCCGCAGGTGACAACACCCTGTTGTAGACACGGAGCTGAAATATGACCAGAATACCTTGTTATAACGTATGTTGTCAACTTCCTTTTTTTCAATATTTGTGACTGTACTGCACTTAAATGTGCAAATTCCGATCGTTGTAAAAGTACTTTATATAATGTAACATATGTTTACTCAAATATAGTAACCGCTCAAATATGTTTCCTGTACTACATTTAAACACTATAACTATATATTAATATGTTTGTAAATATCGACCTTCACCATACAATGTAAACATGATATTCTACCCAAAACATTAAAATTAAACATATAACTGCCAACTTTTATAACAAAATGTGGTTTATTAAAACATACTTGGGCTCAATACGTTAGGACATATGTAATAGTATATGCCATATAACATGATTTTTAAATAAAAATTATCATACTGTGAACATGTCCCATAGTTAACGTTGCCGTCAGTGCAACGAATGAATAAATAAAGGTGTCATAATAAACTCTACATTAGTAAATCTATTAATATTTAAACATATTTTTTTCGAACTGTTCCTTTGCTTCTGACATGAAACGAGAACGCCTCCAAAGATTTCATTGTCAGCAGGAGTTGGTGTTGCTTTCGCTTTGTTCTCGTGAATAAATGATAAGTTATATGTGTTGTCATGTACTGGTTTAGAACCACTTTAGCAATTGTTGATGCAGACACGATTGCACGCGCAACGACAAAATGGATCTACCTCATCCAGACATCCGGTGAAGAAATGTTCCCCACAACAGTTGGCGATGTACATCGGCACGTCGTTGTTTTTCAGGTAACCTAATAACAACAACGTCTTTAACAACGACGCTTATAGTCATACTTATTATAATGATTATACCCACATCTTGCCCTGGATACATGAAAATTGTAATGTTTTATCAAAAACCGAAAGCGACGTTATTATATCACTTGTTAATAAAATAATGCGGTAATCATTCGAAGCGCGTCTAGATATTCAACGTGGATTACGAATGTAGCGAAGGTTCGCAAATGTAGATGTCAGTGTGTATCTCAGTAATTGTATATAAACACTCGAACCTTATGAACAAATAAGCGATATATGTTATGCTTTCATATAACATTATATACAAGAACACATTAATCAACACCATTCAAAAGTTCACGTGACAACAACAACAAAACGATACGTATCCCTGGGACTATGCACAGAAAATAATGGTCGTTTCACAATATAACAACAAATCGTATCACCAGATCATGACAACATCATCAGCATTAAACGTTCAGCACCCGCTTGTCATTTGTAGGATAAAAGCAAGAATAAAACAGCGGTACAAATTATGTATTTTTTGCTCTTACCTGAGATTGCGATTGTTTGCTCCAGCACGTTATCGACGTACACCTTGATACATTGGCCATCGTACACCCAGACCACGTGGTGCCATTCGTCAGAAACCTACAATAATACGTCATCCCGTTTACGAGATTGTTACCGTTGTGAGATGGTTATATATAAAAGTTCCGATACCGTCGACTTGGTTTACGTAGCATTGCTTAGCATTGAAAAATGGTACATTCAGTTAGACAATGTCACAAGATATCTAAGGCACTATGACACTAATTGTCACATTCTTTCAGTAGAATAGTCACAAATGCAACCGTATGAATTTGCCATGTACTGTTTAAAAACAAATATATGCTCAATATTAACTGAAACAAAAAGGGAAACAACATGTACAGTAAGATACACATCGTTTCTTCAGTAAATGGCACATTAAAAATGTTGGTCTAGCTTTGTCTGATCCTGCTTAGCTGCTTCACCATTCATGTGTGTGTGTGTGTGTGTGTGTGTGTGTGTGTGTGTGTGTGTGTGTGTGTGTGTGTGTGTGTGTGTGTGTGTGTGTGTGTGTGTGTGTGTGTGTGTGTGTGCGTGCGTGCGTGCGTGCGTGCGTGCGTGCGTGCGTGCGTGCGAGCGTGCGTGTGTGCGTGCCTGTGTGGGTGTGCGTGTGCGTGTGCGTTTACCTCTCCAACCGGGAACTGCGCCCTTGCGTCTTCAGTAGTTATGTTGGCCATCACTGTCCGTTCCGCGTGGCCGATCAGGAAGCCAGCCGTGTCGATGCAATCACCGTTGTTGACAATTCCTTGAGGAGTTAATTGCTCTCCTTGTCGCTTGAACCACACCGACACAGTGAACTTGTCCACTTTGTTATTGGCAAACCACGTACGAAGAAAGGCCACCTGAAAATATGTTTTAATTAATATATCATCTTTACGAAGCATAGACAATATTAGTAATAGTTAGTGTTGTAAATAGTGTGTAGCAATTACAAAACTTCCATTAAGTAGTATCACTACATATTAAGATAAAATATAATATATTAAATTAGTAAACGGTATGTATTGTCTAACAGGTGGTTTCTTCCTGCGCTTACAACGTCACATTCACAATAAAGCGTTGATTCGAATGTTACATTTGGGCTATCGTAGACTGCGTAGCATAAACTAGATTTACCTCGAAGTGAGTCCCTCCGGTGAAACAGGCGACGTTTCCGTTTCGTTCTGGATCGAACTGGAGTGACACTCCGGTTCCATACTGAGTGGCAATGGCTTGGTGGCAAGTGACGTCATTGTAGTGGTCCTCATAGGGGAAGTGGAGCAGCAAATCGTCTTCACATTTAGGGATCACTTGAAACAGATTAGCACCATATAAACGGTTCCTTAATTAATCTTAGCGCTTTTAATATAATTACTAATGTACCTTCCTGCATCTATAAATAATACTATCCCCTGAACTAAATGGATTGCTGTATATGTTCCACATTATATGACGTAAATTATACGACTGTAAGTGTATATAATGTGGTGGTCTTCAAATAACATCGACATGACTGTTCCTTAGAATACATGTGTTGGAGTGGCGCCTTATACATTTGACACTCGATTGATTGGTTGACTGATTATAAAAATAATAATACGTGGGCTTGTATAACACGTCTTCTAGACGAGGCGACCATGACGCTAGCTACATCATTAACGGTTGTGGCAGCAGCTAGCGCAGAGCCAGTATGGGTTTTTGGTAGATCGAAACCGTTGGCTGTGTGACTCCAATATATCTAACTATAATCGAGCTACCACGTTTATGTTTGTATGTGGTTATGTTAACGTTTTCCTCCTAGACGGCTTGCACCTCGGGCGCCAAACTTTCAGGGATTGATCTACGCCCCCACGAATGAAACTTAACACCTTTATATTTTCGAAATACGTATATCAAGGGTTCTTATTGGTTTTCATGGTAAATCAAATGTTCGCTACGTAAAACGTTAACTACCAACAATCGCAAAAGCCACGCGCGCGCGCGCGCTGAATTCTTCGGTACGTAAGCCGTTTGATAGTACGTAGCGCCATCTGGACGGTTTATATTAATTATAGTAGAAAACACGCATAGCAATTGTACATAACATAGACTAAGTTGCTTGGTGTGTATACCACGTCCTGGGGACGGGCATTTTTGCTAGTGTTTCTAATTACCCTATGTATGTATTCTACTTTCCTCGGCGTAGATACCAGGTAAAAGGGACTAACAGCTGTGAGTGTATCTTCCAAAAGAATCAGATTTTGTGGGGTAATCGAAATCAACCATGTTACTAAATTATGACAGCGGTGATATCATTGAACAGAACGTGAAAAGTGCTGCAGGATTTCTTCAGCAGTCGTCATAATCGAGCTACTCAGTGGGACGGGACAGCAAGTGATCGTAATGGGTCAGTCCCTGGAAATCAGTTGTTTGTCAAAGTGGATACAACCATATAATGATCACGTGGTGCTTACGTGGTCCAGCTGGAAGACAGTCGCACAGGTCACCGCTGTTGACGAATTCCATTCCTTGGAGGCAGTTGCTTACTGACAGAGGATCTCCATTAACCCAGAACTTGGACGGATCGCCAGGGTATGGCTCATACAGACATGGAACTGTAAACACAGTAGGATTGGACTAGCGTTAAAACGTGACGGACATGGAAGAGTAAACACCGTAGGATTGTACTAGCGTTACAACGTGACGCACATGGCACTGGAAACACCATAGTATGTAACTGTGATGTTGTACGTTACAAAGTTGGGTTGAATGTTACAACTTGCCGTCATACATTGCAATATTACGTTGTACGTCACAATGTAGCTTTTTATATTACCACCATGTTTTTTCCTTTTAATGTCGTAGTCAAACAAACATCCATGTGTGACACACAGGTGTTTACTTCTTTATACAATCAGCAACATGTCAACGACATGCATAATATGTCTGATGGGTATGGTGATAATTAAGGTATGAAACATAATATCCATAAAAGACATGTTCTCTTTCGATTAAAAAAAATAGCTGTTAGAACAATCGTGATTAATCCAAGCTGACGTTTGACTTACCATGGTGTAGGCAACATAAATATCACTAAACAAATCAATTGTTTGTGTAGCAATCATGACTTTTTCAGTTCAATTTATATTCAGGTGGTCACTCGGTAGGAACAATAAACACGTCACCATTATTTTGCGAGAAAGTTAATTACATAAGAGTAATATACAATACCGTGATAAAAATGTAAATGTTTCTGTAGATAGAAGACTACTATTCATCGATATGACATTTTGATTCAGTTCTCCAGCAACGACATCAACAAACCTCTAGAAGTCGAAGGTTGGGTGAACGGATGAACTGGTCCCACTTTACAGTCGACATCTTGCGGCATGACGGGCACACATGTGTGGTAGGCCTGGTTCCAGAAGAGTTCCCCACAGGTGACGTGGTGTATCCGGTACTCCCCGTTTCCGAGCGGTTCACATACGAAGTACATATGACAGTTATTCCGGTCCTGCAGCCAAATCTGTCCTTTCGTGTAGTCGCAGCGGGAACAGTCAGGTGCCCCTGTTGTCAGATATAAGCATGGATGAACAAACACGAAGAGGAAAACAGGACATAACAAATTATATACACATTTATAATAAATAATTTTGCATTTATGACTGCAAAACAAAAACCAGCTACTGAGTGAATTAGCTTGGATGTGTTAAATTAATGGGAAATATCAATACACGTTAAGCACATAAGAGTTAACTCCAGGTCGCTTCGTATTTATGTTACTCGTTAGCGACTTACTGAAGTCGATAGATATAAACTAAAAAATTAGCTAGTTCGATAGTATTTGCGTGAATCGTATACTTTACATGTTGTTGTCGTCGGGCAGGGAATGAAGCATGGCTCGGTGCACGGCTCTTCGTGTCTAGTGCCGGGAATTTCTACTAAAGTCTCTCCGTCTTTTAGCCAGCAATCTTTGGTGGTTTCCGCTATGCCTTCTGCTCCACACGACTCGCTGCACGGTCCATATTCTCCACAGGGTCCGCATTCTCGTATTGGGCAACGGATAAAGCATGTATCGCTGCACTCTTCCGGATGTCTGCTACCTGCAATTTCGATTCCAGTGTCGCCATCCTTTAGCCAGCAGTCTTTGGTGCCCGTCTTTGTGCCTTCTGCTCCACACGACTCGCTGCACGGTCCATATTCTCCACAGGGTCCGCATTCTCGGATTGGGCAACGGATAAAGCATGTATCGCTGCACTCTTCCGGATGTCTGCTACCTGGAATTTCGATTCCAGTGTCGCCATCCTTTAGCCAGCAGTCTTTGGTGCCCGTCTTTGTGCCTTCTGCTCCACACGACTCGCTGCACGGTCCATATTCTCCACAGGGTCCGCATTCTCGTATTGGGCAACGGATAAAGCATGTATCGCTGCACTCTTCCGGATGTCTGCTACCTGCAATTTCGATTCCAGTGTCGCCATCCTTTAGCCAGCAGTCTTTGGTGCCCGTCTTTGTGCCTTCTGCTCCACACGACTCGCTGCACGGTCCATATTCTCCACAGGGTCCGCATTCTCGGATTGGGCAACTAATAAAGCATGTATCGCTGCACTCTTCCGGATGTCTGCTACCTGGAATTTCGATTCCAGTGTCGCCATCCTTTAGCCAGCAGTCTTTGGTGCCCGTCTTTGTGCCATCTGCTCCACACGTCTCGCTGCACTTTCCATATTCTCCACAGGGTCCGCATTCTCGGATTGGGCAACTAATAAAGCATGTATCGCTGCATGTCTCCTTGTACCTTGTGCTGGGGATTTCTTGTCCAGTCACTCCATTAATCATCCAGCAGTCCTTGGTGCCTTCCTTTATGCCTTCCTTTCCACATGACTCGCTGCACATCCCGTAGTCTCCACACGGTCCGCAATCCTTTCTGGGGGCTGCCGGAAACAAACCACGCAACCTTAGTAGCACAAATAGCATGGTATATATGTTACGAGCATGACGATACAATACAGAAATACAATGAAATAGTAAATATTTGGTTTTCTTACTTGTGCTACAAATCTTGTCGGCAATTACTTTCGTCAAGTCTTGCACTTGGCCGTAGTTAGACGCATGGAACACGTAGTCTTGGTTGGATGCAATTTCGTTGATTTCGTTCATATTGATGTCCTCGCCAATTGCTGCAAGAACAAAACAACTGACATGCGAGCGACAACTTGTGCTAGACTGAATGTTGTGTGTACGCGTTTCTATGTTTTAAGTTATTCCTGCCGAATCAAACGACAGCTCTTGGATTAGTATATATTTAACGCCTGGTCGCACGCATCTTGTACATAAACACCGGGAAACCAACACTCAAACACGTATGACATCGTTTAGCCTAGCGTTAGTCTTATTCACTGACACTGCAGATGATAACAAGGCGTAGTCGTATTACCTTATTCACTGACACTGTAGATGATAACAAGGCGTAGCCGTACTTCCTTATTCACTGACACTGTAGATGATAACAAAGCGTGGCCGTATTACCTTATTCACTGACACTATAGATGATAACAAGGCGTAGCCGACCTACATTATTCACTGACACTTTAGATGAGAACAACGCGTAGCAATATTACCTTATTCACTGACACTGTAGATGATAACAAGGCGTAGCCGTACTACCTTACGGAGATGATAATAAGGCGTAGTCGTATTACCTTATTCACTGACACTGCAGATGATAACAAGGCGTAGTCGTATTACCTTATTCACTGACACTTTAGATGAGAACAACGCGTAGCAATATTACCTTATTCACTGACACTGTAGATGATAACAAGGCGTAGCCGTACTACCTTACGGAGATGATAATAAGGCGTAGTCGTATTACCTTATTCACTGACACTGCAGATGATAACAAGACGTAGCCGTACTACCTTATTCACTGACACTGTAGATGATAACAAAGCGTGGCCGTATTACCTTATTCACTGACACTGTAGATGATTACAAGGCGTAGCCGACCTACATTATTCACTGACACTTTAGATGAGAACAACGCGTAGCAATATTACCTTATTCACTGACACTGTAGATGATAACAGCCGTACTGCCTTACGGAGATTTCCACAAATCGTGTCGTCGATTGTTGGAATAAACTTCATGAAGAAGCCGTGTCAGCATCCACTCAGAAGATTTCCTTGAAGAAATTGGGGTTTCCAGCCACCGGATTAAAGAACCAATGTTAAAGGTATGCGAAGTATACCACGTGTGATCCCTCTCCAGTACCTACTACGTTACTTAGCAGTAGTCGGTAGTAGTACTATTATATATGTGCAGCCACTTACCGATAGCAAACATTTGAATTCCGTCGTCTTGTGCTGATTTTGCTTCAGGAACTGTTCTACTTTCGTCGACATTAGACGCGCCGTCAGTGATGACAACGCCGATGGGCGTGGCTACATCGGCGTCACGACCCTGGTCTTTCAGTATCTGATGCATCACCATGATGCCGTCAGCGGTGTTCGTTACGCCAGCCATGTACCCCAGGTTGAACACGATCGGCTCAATTTCATCCATCGAATAGTATGCAGTCAGACCGAAGCATGTTTCAACTTCCGTCGAGTATATGACCACGCTGACGTGAGTGCCTGCGCTCGATACCTTCAGACCTTTCATAACGTCGATGACAAATTGGGTGGACACTGACCAGTTCATGAAGCCGATACTGCCCGAAGAATCCAGCACAAATACCACGTCGCCGACACAGTCGCCCTCGGCTGGCAAGAAAACGTGCATACGAAATATATCATGATAACGTATACTATATGGGAAATGATTTTCAAAGTAGATTTATAAATCATTTCTCACAATATTTGAGACAACTCTACTCAATTTACTCAGTTTCCAACTAAACTGAAGAACGATATTATTCTTCTTACATTTAGATTATTATACATAACAACACAGGCAGAAAACGAAGGTGGTCGTCATTGCGTCCCAGTTCAGTTATGCATTTTAACGATCTACAAAGGAATAAGTGATAACTGCGTATATGGTGCTATATAGTTACTTACATTTGAATTCAGTGTTTTTCAACACAGTTACACATATTATAAACACATTATCGTTGTTCAGCATCACACATTTTGTAATGATAATGTCGTCCTTGATTTAAAGAGCGTAAGTTCTGTTTCAGTTTGCGTGAATTAGCAGGTGCATCCCGACAATAAGGAAAGGCACCAGCATTACAGCGATACTTCTTTAATTTATTGTTCCGAAATGCCCGACTATTTTACTTGAATATAATTTCTTAGATTACTGTAATCGTATTGTCAATGCAGATTTAATTATATGTTATTTGCTCAATTCATTATACCATAAATCTACAATGTATTGCCATTTAGTGAACATTAGTTTTACCGTTTGTCAAAATAAGTTCATGCAAATAGACACATTGACATTTATACAAAATTACTCAGATACAATCTGAAGACTATACATTTATATCAATTAAAAGAAAACACTCTGGGAATTTTTAGGTAATCACTGTAAAGGTAATGATGTGTTATTTGCTAAATTGAATGTATGAATTGTGATTGAATGGAATGTAAATCGGTCTACAGTTGACGTAACTTTAGTTTCGTTCGGCCTTCCACGAATGCACGTTCTTATATAGCGCTGTATCCATTCCCTGGGACTATTCAGTGCAAGTAACAATGTTGTTGATATACTCTGATTTGAAAATAGTCAGTTACATATGTTCACAACTGAATGTTTAAATAATTATAATTTTGTAATCGTATCTTGCGAAAGAGCAAGACACATAAATAATTAACTTTTTCTTGTTTTTTACATAATATTGTCACATTGTACAATATATGAATGACGTTTCTCTTTCCATTATGTTTATGTGGTGAAATAACTTAACATTCATTCATATACTCACTCGGCTCGCATGACTGTGTGTTACAACGGATTTCCTGATCATCCCCATCTTTGCTTGTCCTTGTCCGCTTTCCCGTCCCGCACGCTTCCGAACAATCGGACCAAGAGATTCCTCGGAAGGGATCTACCGTACATAACCAGGAAAATAGTATTTGTTTAAGAACAAGAAAGCTTATATTGACCCCGTTTTCAATACAACTAGAAATTGAGCGATATAAACAACATATGCATTAATATCTTCACGTGGAAAAATATCAACACAATGTAACTTAACAAGAGGCCAGTGACCCCCATAAAAACACTCCTGTCGTTATCACAGGAGCCACCAATGAAATATAATTAGCCCAACTTTGTTACTGCAGTTTTTCTTTTGAGGTTAATTCGTATCCCTGTTAACTGAATTGAGAGAAATTACATATAATGCTAAATGTGAAGCTTATAGTATTGAGGAACTCAATTTATAAATTCTTAAATTTATATATACATATATATATATATATATATATATATATATATATATATATATATATATATATATATATATATATATATATATATATATATATATATATATATATATATATATATATATATATATATATAATTGTATTAACAGTTTGTATGGTTATATTCCTAGCCTTACTTGAATAAATAAATATATTTTATATTAATTTCTACAAGTAAGACTAAGAATATAACCATACTATTTTTTATTACAAATTATATATATATATAGATATATATATATATATATATATATATATATATATATATATATATATATATATAATTGCATTAAACATTCTTAAGAAATATAATTTAAATAAGCTCAGTACTACAAGTAAAACTAAAAAATGCTCATAAATATGCTAAGAAACAAACATATACAATTTATAATTCATGCACATAAATTGTCCTCATATGTGAGTTATAAAAAGCGTGTTTAAAAGGGTAACTTTTAAATATAATTTGAAGTAGTTTTTAATTTAATTTGTTTAGTATATTTAATTTTGTTTGCAGTTTCATGGTCATTTTCTTACTTTTACTTGTATTACTAATTATATTTTCGGCAGCTCGGCTTACCAACACGTTCATACGGAAAGCCGCTCAGAGCGACTCGGCAAAAATGGTTCTATTTTGGTCACCAGATGTTAGCACTGAAGATATTTAGCCAATCAAATTGCTTGGCATGACATTGCCCCAAACATTTCAGTTACAATTTTCGCTATTGGCCAATTGTTTACAGAGCCGACCTACTTCGCCGATCAAAACAAAGAGCTGTCAAGATGGCGGCGCCTAGCAGGCAGGCCTCTCGACAGCGGTTTTCGGCGTAACAGGCGTTGTCATTACTTGAAAACTGGAACGCAGATGATGAAGTAGTTTCGGACAGTAGTAGTGCTTGTCGGGCATGTCGAGCAGGACAGAAATTGTGTTGTATGAAGCACGAGTGCGAACCGTCACCGCACTAACTGCGTGTGCACTGGCTGCCCCGACAAGGAACATCTCCACCCAAAGGAGTGCTTTGTAAAAAATCACTCGTGAATATATGTAGATGTTTTTTTAAGAAGTAGTATAAAATTGTATTTATATTTACTGACAAATGCATGGCAACATGCAAATTATGTGTAGCTTTAGTAGTAAGCTCAATAATAATAATTTTTGTCACATGTAGGTATATATTTTTACGTAACCGTCACGCCATTTAGAGGTCGTAACATTTTTTTATGTGTCTATAATTTTTTTTTTGCAATTGTTTTGCCAATGTATGTATCTGTTTGCTTGGAAAATATTGTGAGGGTGTGTGTAAATAAATAAATAAAATAAAGCATCAAAATTTAAAACATTTGCAATTTTTTTATGTAATATTCAGAATTGTTTTTTTTGGCATAAAAATTTACAAGTTATACTAATTGAAACAGATACGATGTTATACATACTGCATATTGCCTATTTATTCATAATTCTAATGATGTATAACTTTTTTTTCTGGCATTGTTAGTAATCCAGATATACTTATTTCATTATGCATGCCCAGAATTCTATCTTGTAATCAAAAATAACTCCGTACAGACGCGCGCAAACGGACAAAAAACTCCGTAGCGACAGAGTGTTAAAAATATTTTAACAAGTTTATTTTGTTAGCAATTTTTTTTTAGCATTTGTGTAGACTACTCTTAGTATAATTATTCTCTTAGCAACTTATATCCTGTAAAATACTACTATGTATGTAAAGCGCCTGAAAGCAATTTCGATTGATCGGGCGCTGTATAAGTACTTTTATTATTATTATCATTATTATTATTAACATCATTATTATTATCAGTATTAGGGAGCTCCTTGCACTGTAGACTGAGTCGCGTGTGCGTCCTCAGTTGAACCTCACAATCATCTTTCTGGAACTCGCGTAGTCTGTCTGGCGCTCAAGTCGATGACACCAAGGGAGGGCGCGTGTTCATGTTCTCGTTGTAGTGGAGTGGCTTAAGTCCTAATTTCAGTGATATCGTGACACGCTGGACCAAAGCACCAAATGTGGCACAGTTGTACCTTAGGGAGGGGCTGCCGGATGTTAAGGCTCATGTCAAGGTCAGGCCAATGGCAAAAATCAAATTATGTCTGTATCATTTTTTTAGTCATACTATACACTTATTCAATATATGTAATCATGATCTTGGTGCATAAACATAAATACTCATTCCTCAAGGTAGCCCACCTGAACAGGACACGTCATGCACATCAAGTGACTGGCATGTCCCTTGCAAAACTCCAACTTGATGCCTTCAAAACAAAGTGCAATCCAAACGAAGAGACAACGTTTAAAGAATGGAAAGATGACATGAAATGGAACAGTCCAAGATTTGATTTCTGGGATAAAATCCTGCATGTTGAACTGCTGGGTCTCGTCTTTGTCCGATCACACAGGGAAAAGTACGTCGCCCTCTATGTAGATGTCCTGACGTGGTAGCACCCTGGGGTTTCGTGCTTGACCACACGAACTACGCCCGCTGGCTACTAGTTCACCCAAGGGATATGAAGGCCTTTCCTCGTGATATCAGTGATGTGTTCAAGAGGTACCGGATATTCACGAAGACTAAGAGGAAGTTCTCAAGCATGCCCCTCGACCAAGCACACGAGCAAATTAACGAAACCGTGAAGGGATCTGGCGGTGCTATCGGTCTTACAGAAAACACTTCTGCCTTGAAGAGATGGATGGTGGCAGGTCAACAACAGGCAAGGATCCCCACTGAGTTTGAGGAGCAGTTTCATTCGCTGGATCAAGCCAGCTAGAATGATGAACAAGGCTATTCCTCTCAGGAACCGTTCAGTAAGCATGTGACTAATATGTGTGATGCCCTCGTGACAATGGGGAATTAATTTATGGACACACCCCATGAACATATGACGCTGGATACAAATGACTACGTGGATGCTATGGTCGTGCACGCCTTACACACAATTAAGACGTTAGGTAAGGAGCAATACTGTAAGTACGTCAAAGATGTGCTGGTTGGCAGAACAGAATCAATCCACACGACCATCAAGAAAAATCAACTACCACGTTTCAAGCGGCCCCACTCTACTACCACGAACGCACAAGCGATACAACAATTCCAGCAAATAAAGAGTGACTGCAATCTGTTCAGGCAGCCATTCATCGCTGCACAAGTCCGTAATACAAAACTGGAGTTCTTCAAACACGAAAATCACCCATGGCCACCTGCATTATCTTTGCATGGGAGACTTCGACTTCCAAGCAACAAATCATAGTTATTACTTTGCACTGAGTGTCCAGCCAGAAACATCATCTCATTATGACGCCAAGGTGTTTGATGGTGCTGCAATAGTGCATGCCTTGCCACGAAAAAACACATTTACGTTAGGTGAATACAGTGGCAACATCTTCATCCCCTGGACAGAAAGGTAACTTCAAAGCTGTTCCAGGATTGACATCGTTTGGGACACTTACCGACTTGACAGCCTGAAAGCCACAACTCAAGAGAAATTATGAAAAGGTGTTCGGAGAAAGGTATTCCGCAATACAAACTTACCTATTTACTTTATTGGCTTCGTACAAGAAGATACGAACAAGGAAGAACTGTTCGCACTGCTGACGGAGGACGTGGTCAAACATGACTATCCACTTAACAAACAAGTGTTCGTTACGTTCGTTCGTCCAAGTGTAAAGTCGAACCACGCTGACATATCAATGGAGGAGAGCGACCACGACGAGGCGGACAGTAGAATATGTCTGCATGTACACAATACCCTAAAGGAGGGGGCGGTAACTGTTCACGTCAGAACCGTAGACTATGATGTGATTGTGATGTTAGTGGGAATCTTTCATGATCTTGTGCCGCACTATCCAGGTACGCAGTTATAGGTTGGCTTTGGTACAGGAAAACACTTCCGGTACTAAGACGTCAAATCACTATGCCAGGAACTTGGGGAGGACAAAGCTCGAGGTTTGTCATTCTTCCATGCTTTCTCCAGTTCTGATGCAACATCCTAGTTCAGCGGTAAATGAAAAAAGACAGCTTGGAAGGCATGGAAATCTTACTCAACAGCCGCAGAAGGATTCGCCATCACATGCCTGAATAAGTTTGTTCCGTTGGAAGTTAATCTGCAGCATTCAATATGATTGAGCGGTTTACCTGTACGATGTACGATACTACGACATCACATGTCAAGGTGAACGACCTTCGACAGTAGATGTTCCCCACGAGAGTGAAGATTATGGAACAGCTTTCTCCAACTCAGAGCGTAATGCTTCAACACGTAAATCGGTGCCTGTATCAAGCCAGTATTTGGAGAGAAAGTCTGAAGCCCATCTTAGCTGCACCGAGTCCTGAAGGCATCTGGTGGACTAGAGCTGACACCGGATGGCATCCCACCTGGATACCACTATCAGCTGCTGTTGGCTGTAAAGAACTGATAATGTGTGGTTGCAAGACGGCTCCCACTTGTTTGAAGAAACACCGGAATTCTGGGATCACATGCACAGCACTCTGTCTTTGCAGCGGACACTGTGAGGTATAAGAACAGGCTAAAGTGGCATCAAAATAGGAGGTATTAGTCAACTAGTTAATTATATTAATGTCACAGTCTCTATTAATGTAGGAATGCACTGGGTGTCTTTTGTCATTGTTAAATTACATACATGCAGCTGAATGTCTCTGGAAATTCACCTGATATTGATAAGACGGTATATATTTAGACGTCCACTTGGTCAGTGGGTATTATTTGGCATACATTGTTGAATTTGCTAATTTGTTAATGCTTAATAAATGTTTGTTTAATGTCAATACACAGTGCATACCAACATTAGTTGTGTGCCTCATCATATGAAAATATAAAATGTCTACTAGTGCTAACCTATAATAATAAGTTACGTGTAAACATACCAGCAAATATGGTTGCTTACGAACTGTGGCCGCCATTTTTGATTTTGCAAATTAGTAAATTATGCAGTAGGACGATAAGTGTTTCAAAAATTAATATGGCCTTTTAAAACACTCACAAATGTTATTTAAGTGACGATATATGGTACAAAAGGAATTACAACATTGTTTGACCTTGACCTGACCTTTAAAATCGGGCAGCCCCTTCCCAAAAGATTCGTATGGTCTTAAGGTACAATTGTGCCCAATTTGGTTCTTTGGCCCAGCGTGTCTCAATCATTCCCCTATGCCACTCTACTATTGATGACCGGCACCACCTTGGCACGAGCATCCTCGCCATCGCCCATGTCTGGTATCCCTGTATGTGCACGTTTGTCGTACGGCTATACTGTTTAGCGTCGTCTACGCTCACCCCGAGCTTGCTAACCATGACCTGCAATTATTCGATTATTTTGTCTTTAGCACCAATGATGTCATTCGGGCGTGTTATTTCTCTCTTCATCGCGAGTATTTTTGTCTTCATCGTGCGCATAATTAAACTCATATTACCTCCTATCAATGTAAACATATATGTTGCTTTTGCCTGTTTCACGCATGATCAAGTAATCAATGTTAACAGCACACTCGGTTCAGTGTCTACGGAGTATGACGTGTACACCCGCAACAGGCATGATCACGAGCCGAGCAAGATGTGAACATATGATTTGATGCCTGCAATAATACGTAATATTTTACTTACCATCACAGGACATGATATGGCACGAAGTCTCGATTTTGTCGCACAGTAGTCCATCACAGAACTTTTCTCTTGACTGCGTTCCGCCGCCACACTCCACCGTGCATGAGGTCCAGGCTCCCCACTCTGCAAACCACATTCATCACATTGTGTGTGTGTGTGCGTGCGTGCGTGCGTGCGTGCGTGCGTGCGTGTGTGTACATTGTAAATCATTTTGGACTAGAACAGTTACATAAGATTATATTAAACGTCGAACAGTTTATTAATTTATTGTGCATATAAAAGTTGGTAGGGGAACTGTTGGGACGTGGTCGTTGTTTTGTGTGAACACAAGCAGGTAGGGGACTTGTGTTCACACAAAACAACGAAGTCCATTATTTATAAAAATGTTGACTCAAAGTTGGAAAATGCTGCCCCTTCGAAAAAGTTGTATGTGTTTTCTTGGGGTATTCTGTACAACCCTTGGTCTGGTTAACACATATAGGATAATTAATAAATTATGTCTCACTTCCGATGATGTCAATGCCTTCAACAGCTGTCAGGAGAGCCAACGCTGAAAACAATCAATCGACGATAATAATTCCGAATTATGACATGTTTTGTTCCTCAGAAATTGTTGTGATCATTAAAGTTTCTCTTGACCCGTTGCTCTGATCTCTTTTGGATGTCATTGCGAACATAGTTGCAATATGTTGGAATAATTGTGAAATTTATAATAGCTTTGTGTTCAGTAAAGTTTCACATGGCTTCTGCTTTGCTATCGTGCCAATAGTGAACTTAACGTAGGTGGCATACTTATGAAATGTATCTTCGCATTTGTGATGATTAACATTTCAGTTACAGGGGAACTGGAGAATACCATATTATAGGAGGCATACAAGCGACAACTGAACAAAACCCGCAATGAGGTGGTAAAGGCTAAAAGAGATTTTGCGAAAAAATTAGCAGACAACACAAAGACAGATCCGAAGTCATTATTTGCATACACTAGGTCTAAAACTAGGACAAAAGACAGTGTCGGTCCACTTGTTGATAGCGAATGTATTAAACGACTACTTCGTATATATGTTTATGACGACATTACTGACAATTTGCCTGAACCCGTGAAGATTTTCGTCAGGACTACGGATGAGTCCCTCCGAAATGTGGAGTTCACTACTGGAGTAGTTTTGACAAAACTGTTGCAACTAAAGCCATATAAAGCTCATGGAGTAGACAATTTAAGCTCAACAATGCTCCGAGCAGTGGCTCTTGCAATTGCAACCCCACTAAGCGAAATCTTCGTAGAAAGCATGACAAAGGGAGAAGTTCTAGTAAACTGGAAACCTGCATACGTTGCATCCCATACAGAAGAAGAAGGGGATGAAATCACAAACCAGCAACTATAGACCAGTGAGTCTAACGTCACAGGTATCTAAAGTAATGGAAGCAATTATCAGGGATGAGATCGTTGGCCATCTCCAAAATCATGACATGGCATGATTAAAACTTCACAACACGGTTTATGTAAGGACGATCATGTCTGACGAACATTTAATGCGCTTAGATAAGGTTGCATCTTACATTTATAAAGGGTTGCCTGTGGACACTGTTTATTTAGATTTCAGCGAAGCTTTTGACTGAGTAAGATTGGACTACTGCCTTCAGACATGGTGCCCATTAAAAAATGGTATAAAGCTATTAGAAAACGTGCAACGTAGGGCGACCATGATGATACCGGACCGCTAAATATCACGGCTCTCGACACTAGGTGACTGGGAGCTGACTTAGTGGAAGCTTTGACAATATCCAACGGGTTAGAGAGTATACTTCCTGCCGATTTCTGTGTCACAGAAATGAACAGTCCGCAACAAGAGGACACCCTTTCAATATAACCAAAGTACGCATAAGATAGATATACGCATGTATTAATTCACCCAAAGAGAGTAAACGACTGGAATAGACTTCCTGAGGCAGCGGTTATATCCAGAACATCAAACAATTCATGGGGCACATTGACAAATACAAAACGGAGAGGAGGATTACACGAGTCAGCGCTTGACTCCCTTCCTCGGCAACTACTACGTAAAAGATGAGAGAAAAGGTTCAAAGTAAATCAATGGTATGTCAAACTCACGCCTACGGGGAACTATGGAGGCATAAAAGGTTAACGAATGTTGTGCATTGTCTGCGTGATGGCATACATTTGAATGCCGACGGCTTGATACGTTATTGTTTTTCATTGAGAAGGCTGTTAGTTCACAGTGTGTAAATTTGCCACGTGTCGCTTCCTGATAAAGTCGTTGAACATAGTACAGTGTCAACGATGCGCATTTTGAACTGCATTTTTAATTAATGTTCCAATAAAAATGTTCTACGCATTCAAAACCCAGACGGGTTTGTTACCTTGTAATTGTTCTTGGGTTTCAGATTTATGTTAAATCAACGTTCACCGCTGAGTTAATTAAAAAAATTGCACAACATCGTTGAGAATTTTAAATATGCGTGCGACGCGGCAGTTAATTGTTCATACAGGCGCTGTGGTCGGATGTAAGCAGTAATTATGTCAAAGCCAAATAGACGTCTGAGCCCTCTGCAGAGCGATGCTAGTCAGTCACAAACAAAAGGGGTGGACCAGTTCTTGAATGCCAGGCGTTATACCTGGGATGTATTTAAATAATGATTGCCCTGTTGGGGGCATACCTGGCATTGGGCGTTTGCATATAGACCAGGCATGGGGTGTCTTCATTGACTGTTGAATTTGACTGACACTTTGCCCTAGGAAGCCGGGTCTGGCTAGCCTACCCTCGGGCTGGGTGTGTCGACTGCAGGAACACTTTTGCCAGGCCACTACCGAATCATACTGAGGGGGCTTTGCACACGAGTTAAATGAGCGGCCATTGTTGGTTAATAGTGGTTATAGGTGAAGAAGTGGACCTGGTCAAGCTATCGGTATAAGCTGTAAGTGGGTGTTATTGTGGGGTGTATGTCACTTTGCCAGACCTCTAACTGCCTATGTTTTATTTCATTCCCCTCTCGACTCATACTGGGGGGACTTAACGCTCTAGTTAATTAAACGGCCATTTTTTGGTTAATGGTGGCAACAGGTGGGGAGGTGGACCTAGTCCGGCCAGCGGTGTAAGCTAGTCGGTCTGCGGCATGATGCTTGCTGCTCGTGTTACAGCATGACGAAAGCTACCCGGATGAAGGGGCGGCAGGCAGCGATCAGGTGCAGGGCGAGTTTGCGCTTGCCGCCCAGTGTGGATCCGATGCAGTATGTCTCCCTGATGTCGGAAATCTCGACCCAAATAGCGCAAGATTTCTCTGTATTTCGGTCTGGGGGCGATGCTGCCCCATCGACGTCGGCAACGTCACACAACGTCACAAACGGAAGCGCCAGCCTTCGCCGTCGAAAGACGACTCCACCGACAAGGACAGCGACAGAGCAGAAGCCACATTCGATCGACGCGTCCGCAGCGAGACAACCAAAAGAAAGAAAGGTAATATGTGGGGAGGGCCTCCTTCAGGCAACGATTAACACCATATGTTCAAACGACTATATTATCCTGCGATGCCTTCGTCGCTCGCATGTCCTAGATATAAATGTTGGCCCCAACGCACTAGGCGATGATAAAGATAAATAGGATATATTTCCAGTTAAAGACATCGACGAATGGTTATACCTCTTTATGACCTGCTACGCGTCGTTTTAGCAGTACGCTTTTGTTAACCGCCGTATCCTTGTCTTCTCGGATAAGATGGCAGTGATTGGTGTGATAAATAATTACAGCCAGGGATCTTCGCCTGATGGAGGTCGTTAGGGAGCTGGTAGTCCTGCGTGTGTAAACAACTGCTTCAGAGCCAAACACATTCCGTGTACATCGAATGTGGTCGCAAATTTAATTTCTCGGTTACAGGAAGACAACGCAAAGGTAGTGCAACCAACCCTCACCCGATACAAGTGGAGAGCGATAGCACACTGGCTAGAATGCTGCACCCTCAATCGAGAGAACTCGGTTTAAAATCCTACTGCGGTCGCTTCGAACTTTTGGCACCTTGCTACAGTTCATCTTGGGAAATCTTGAGGAGAACACGGGATTGAATTTGGTGGATTTTATATTTGTCTAAAGCGTGGAATATTGATCGGATAAGTATTATTATTGTGTGTATATTAAACATAAACTTACAAGAGTCCTTGTTTAGTCAATAGTTGCTGTTAAAATTTAGCTATAGGAGTAATTTAGGGTAGTTTATATAGTAGGTCTCCGAGGACTCGGTAGCGCGAGCGATAATTAAGGGTTGTTGTTTTCAGTTGATTGGGTACATAATACGAGACGTAATATTATTGTAAATAATTTAGTACACACTAAATATTGAAAACCTAAATATTTTGTTTTAGCAACATTTATTGTTAAAAGTTAGCCGTACGTAGTAATTCAGTGTTATTTAAATAAGGTCACTGACATTTCGTTAGCGCGAGCGATATTACGTTTTGTTAGTCAGCTGTTACATAGAAAGTAAGTTGCAAGGCAGTAGCTGTAAATTTAATTAAGGCATAAGTAACATACTATAAAGTGTGTATTACAACACAAAAACAGTCTTTGTGAAGACTACCTAGTATAAATTGATTATAAACGAATTATAAACAAATACAAATTTAATTTCTAACATGGCGCCGTGCAAACGCCAAGTAAAGGCGAACGTAATTTGATACGTTCTAGCTGCGACAGCTGGATAGACTTTGCAAAGTCCGGGTGTGTAAATTCGTGGTCGGAGATGCAGGCGGATGATTTCCATTTCGTGTGTAGGGGGTGTAAGACAGTGAAATATCTGCAGGAGCAGGTGATTGAGCTAAGGCATATGATTTTGATGATGACAGGGCAGGGTGATACAGAAGTGAGCAGAGGTGGTGAGAATGGTGAGAGCCGAAGTGGTGAGACCGAGGAGAGCAGAGGTGGTGAGACCGAGGAGAGCAGAGGTGGTGAGACCGAGGAGAGCAGAGGTGGTGAGACCAAGGAGAACAAGGAGAGCAGTGGCGATGTGAGGGAGAAAGCTAGTAAGAAGAAGAAATATGAGAGAAGGCAGAAGGTAAGCGGGTGAGTGGAGAGGGATTGCCAGGTGGTAAGACAGTAAAGGTTGATGATATGAGAGAAAGGGGGTATACTAGTAGTGTGCAACAGGAAAGGAGCTTTGCTGATGTAGTATCACAGGGGAAAGCGAGGAAAGCCCGGGTATTTATAGGGATTCCATCATTAGGAAAGTGGATAAAATTGTAAATAGAGGAGATGACATAACAGTATGCCTACCAGGGGCAAAAGTAGAGGATATAGCAGAGAAGGCAGGACAGGTCATGGGTGGTGGCACGGGAGGTGCTGTTCTCGTGCATGTGGGAACGAACAATGCCGAGAAGGAGGGAACGTCATCCATCGTTGGTAAGTACAGGAGGTTGATCAAAACACTTAAAGAGGCACGAGTTGGGCAGATCGTATTGTCGGGGATATTACCAATAATGGGAGGCAGGGGTGAGGAATATAGGAACTGCAGAAGGATGGCGATCAACACACAGGTACAGAAGGTATGTATGGAGGAGGGAGTAGGCTTCGTAGACATGTGGTTAAACTTTGTGGGAAGAGGTGACTTTTTCATGAGAGATGGACTACATCTGACAGGGAAGGGCGCTGCAGTTCTTGCGTGTGAGTTTGTCAGAGTCGTCGACGAGGGCACAGATACCATAAATTATTTAAACTAGATGCGCAGGGGGAACTGACAGAGAAAACTCAAAGGAGTACTACTACAAATACACATCCAAAGAAATGTTCACCAATAATTTCAGACAATGAACTTAAATGTGTATGCTTAAATGCCAGGAGCATAGTAAATAAAATAAGTGAGTTAGACATTATGGTAGCAGATATTGATCCTCATGTAATAGGCATCACAGAATCATGGGCAAATGAAGATATAGTACATGCTGAGTTAGCACTGACAGGCTATGTAATGTTTAGGAAGGATAGACGAGAAAGAAGGGGAGGTGGAGTAATTTTGTATATTAAAGAATCTATCCAAGCATATGAAATTACACTGAAAAGTGAAGCAGATAGTGTGGAAGCAATTTGGTGTAACATAGTTACCAGGAACTTAACATTAACAATAGGAGTAGTTTATCGTAGTCCTAACATAGGACAAGAGGAAGATGTAAAATTACAAAAGGCGATAAGGGAGGTGAACAAGGGAGAATGTGTTATAATGGGTGATTTTAACCATGGCCATATACAATGGGAATCATTAGAGAGTGCGACCATCAGTTTCTACTTCTAACACAGGATTGTTTCCTTACTCAACATTTCTTGGAACCAACCAGAGGTGGGAATGTGTTAGATTTAATTTTGTCTTCTCAAAATTAATTAGTTGACAATGTTAAAGTACACGAACCTTTGGGTTCAAGTGACCATAACCAAATCCATTTTAATATAAAAGTAAAGACAGGGAATACATATAAAAAAACAATGGAGGAGGAACTTCAACAAAGGCAAATATAAAGTGATGAGAACATATCTAGCAAATATAGATTGGAATAACTAGCTGAAGAACAAGACAGCAACAGAATGCTGGACTTGTTTAAAATATGAGATTGAGGGCATTATTGAGAAATTTATTCCATTAAGAAAACGAGGAAAAAGATCCAGGAAAAAACACCTGTCAAAAGAAGCTATTAGAAAAATTGCTCACAAACAGATGATGTGGAGGGTCTATAAACACACTGGAAATGTAGAAGACTACACAAACTACAAAGAGGCACTTAACCTAGCTACAACTGAAATTAGAAAATCTAAAAGAACCTTTGAAAAAAAATTGGCAGGTAATATAAAAAATGACAGCAAGAGTTTCTATGCTTATGTAAGGAGGAAACAGAAAGTTCGAGATAAGGTCGCACCACTGGAAAACAACAGTGAAAACATAATTTCAGATGGGTTCCAAATGGCAGAGATGCTGAATGAGTATTTCAGCTCAGTTTTTACCACAGAAGATATCAGCTCACTTCCAGTTCCAATGACTAAATTTGAGGGCAATAAATCAGAACATTTAGGGCAGTTATTTGTAACACCTGAAATGATAGCAAAGAAAATTAAGAAGATGAAAGATAATAAATCACCTGGAGTTGATGGGATACCACCAAAACTGCTAAAGGAAATTGTTGATCAAATTAGTACACCACTTGCGAACTTATTTAACTTGTCACTAGAAGAAGGAATAGTTCCTTCAGAATGGAAAGAAGCAAACATTACGCCGCTATTTAAGAAGGGATCGAGGAAGAAGCCAGAAAATTACAGACCAGTGAGTTTAACATCAGTTGTATGTAAATTACTCGAAACATTAATTAGAGACCACATGGTGGAATTCCTCGTAAAACATAAATTAATAAATACATCTCAACATGGATTCCTAAAAGCATGGTCATGTCTAACCAATATCTTATGTTTCTTAGAAGAAATTACAAAGTGGGTAGATGACGGGTCACCAGTGGATGTTGTCTACTTAGATTTTCAGAAAGCTTTCGATAAAGTGCCACATCAAAGATTGTTACTTAAACTACAAGCCCATGGTATAGGCAATGATGTAATCAACTGGATAGAAAAGTGGCTTACACACAGAAGACAGAGAGTAATAGTAGATGGTGAGATTTCAAACTGGAAATCTGTTTTGAGTGGGGTACCAGAGGGATCAGTATTATGCCCTATATTGTTTTTAATATATATAAATGATTTGGAGGATGAAATATCTAGCAAAGTACTCAAATTTGCAGATGACACAAAAGTATTCAGAAAGGTTACTAATGATACAGATAACCAAAGTTTACAAGATGATCTGGAAAAATTAGTTAAATGGTCAGAAAAATGGCAAATGTTATTAAATTTTGGAAGTGTAAATGTATACACATAGGACATGGAAATATGGACGAGGAAAATAAAATGGGGGATGCTGTTCTAGGTAGAACCACACAAGAAAAGGATTTAGGAGTAACATTTAATGCTGACATGAAAGTTTCAGAGCAATGTGGGATTGCTGCTTCGAAAGGAAATCAAATTCTAGGGCTAATTAGGAGAACTATCACGTATAAGGAGAAACATCTAATTGTACCCCTGTACAAAGCAATAGTTAGACCACATTTGGAATATTGTATTCAAACATGGAGGCCATATCGTAAAAAAGACATAGATAAGCTAGAAAGAATACAACGAAGAGCAACTAAGATGATTCCAGAATTAAGAGACCTTAGTTACGAAAGTCGCTTATTACAATGTGGTTTGACAACACTAGAGACCAGGAGACTAAGAGGAGACCAAATAGAAGTGTTTAAAATAGTGAACGGTTATGAGGATGTTGATAGGAATATGTTCTTCAAACTTAAAGAAGGCAGTAGAACCAGAGGACACAAAGCAGCATTAGTTAAGGAGCAGTGTAGGTTGGACATGAGAAAGTACTCTTTCTCACAGAGGGTGATAAATGAATGGAACAAACTGCCAAATGATTGTGTTAATGCTAGTAGTGTGAATATGTTTAAAAATAGAATTGACAGATATCTGATAAGGGCGGGCTACACATAGATGAGAAAATTGTTGGACTCTCGATAAGCCAATGGCTTCCTTGTCCACTTGCCATCAGGAACTTGTTGTTCGAGATGGCAATCTTGTTAAATCTTGTTAAATTCACTCAGCTGTATAAATGAGTACCTGGCTATACAGACAACGTGGAAGCTCTAATGTGAACGAATAGCATTCGCGCACTGATTGCAGCGTGACTGAATGCTTACCAGAACAGTTGAAATGGCCTTTGAATGAACAGGTCGGCCAGGAAGTTAAATGTAAAGCGCTTTGAGCAGTAGTAAGGACTGGAAACCGCGCTATATAAGAACTTACCTGTACCTTTACCACTTCCTATTCACTGGATGCCTTGGGGAAAAGCATCGGTAACAACCATTGGTCAGGCTACCACCCCTATCACTAAGACAACATCTCGCAGCAACTGGTGCCACTTTATGGACTTCTGTCAGCATCTTAAAGAGGTAAACCGCTAGTTTCTCCCAGCTTCACTCTGCCTAGTTAGATGTTTTGCGAAGCTCTGTGCAATGAAGGCAAGGCAACCAGCACAGTCCGCACATATTTGGCTGCGATGGGTGATATACATTAGTCAGCAGGTTTTAAGGATCTAAAGTCTGACTACTTGGTCACCAAGCACGTACGTGGTGTAACCAACCGTCGGCCCAGTGAAGGTGCCCGCCGTCCTCTTTCAACAAGGGATTTAAAGATATTGATTGAAGTCCTGGCAGCAAACCTTGGCAACACTCAGGCTCTTAATGTGGACGTTCAACCCACGTGGGAGAGTACGTGTCCTTACAAGCTGCCTAAGGAGCATCTCAAACTCCGAGGCCAAGATAGTGGGCCCTTTTTTTTGGTTTGCTGACAAACGTCCACTGTCTCGATCATATTTCGCAAAAATGTTGAGTAGCACTGTAGCAAGTGATAAGGTTCACTAAACACATATTTTTCCTCACTCTTTCCGTATTGGGGCCATTGCGTGGACAACGCAAAGGGGGCTTAGCACTGAACAAATTAAAGCAATGGGTCAATGGCTACATCAGAATCAAACCCTTTCTCCTATCAAGAAGCCACGATTACATGCTCGTTGTTGCACTTTTGCAACCGAGTCTTTTTATCACGGGCTCCTCAGCAGGGACCCAGTATGCAGCCACATATACGCATATTCACTCCATCTACTGGGATCCAGCAGTCTATACCGACGCACGGGGTTTGCCTGGTGGCTGGGCCTAGTGCTGACCGCGAGGCGCGATGTGCTTGGGTTCAGCTGTTGCGTGAGTCACCCCTGCTCGTTTTAGGATTGCTGTCTCTTTATTTGGCGTATTACTATGTGTTCAACCAAAATTGAACTATTTAAGCCTCAATGCGTGGGTTGTTGGCCGACCCGGCAGTTTGGTCACGTACTGCCCGTGAGGCGCGATGTATGCTGGTCCTGCTGCCGGTTTCGGCCGACCACTCCACGTGTGCAGTCTGCTTTGCCTCCAAAGGGCTGTGTCTCTATTAGAATCGGTACACCAATGTATCTTCTTTCATTTATTGATATGAACATTACTACTGACGCTTCGCCCGAGAAGGGGGTCTCCTACAGTTCGTGGGATCCAGGGAACAATGTACCCCCGCCTTTCTGTTTTTACATCAATGAACATATGGTTAGTACACTTGGCATGTGTTGTAGCATATGGTTTACTCGTATGACTTGATGTACGCCTCTAGATTGCAACACGGGGTTACCACCGGATTTATGAGCTTCATAAATATTGGCGCTTCGGCATCCCATGCTTATTATTGATCTGAATTAAATAAATGAGATGCCATTTTACTCACACATTCATGTGTTCTAGTTATTACGGACATCTACAGAAACGGGTCCAGGCTACACGTCAATTTATGATAGCTATTTCGGTCTGATTTATTAGGGAGTTTCAATGTAATGACACAGTACGCATGCATGCGAACTATATTTATCTATACCAGTCAATGTGATACTCACCGCAAGAGAGGTTGAGTAGGAAGTAAGCTACAGCCATTCTTGATAAATGCTTGGTCTGAAATTAGAACGTTACCTGTTTTATGATAACACACTAAATTGTATTCTTTGGATGGTTACGTTACATAGTATTAAGAAACATACTATTCCAGACAACCATTACTGCATTAGTAGTACTAAAACACATGAGCAATACTAATCGAACATAACGTTTCCATAACAAATGGTTGCGCAGGCCACTGAACATATGATGGACTGAGTACATCAATGAAGAAGAAATCCAGACAAGAACAAATGCAGAACCAATCAAGTTAACAATACCAAAAAGAAGGACATTAGAGTGCCACCAACAAGGCAGCCATCCGGAAAAGAGTACGTCCAAGAAAATAAAGCTACCGACGAACCATCGAGAAAGAAGCAAAAACCCAGAATCCTGCAAAAGGAGTAGCTGCATATAGCACTGGTGACGTCCGTTGCTTTCCGCCTTATGTGCGTAAAACCACAGGCAGAGGGTATGCACGTAACAGTACACATACGCGCGCGCACGTACACACACACGCGCGCGCATACACACACGCACGCACGCATACATGCACACACGCACACACACACGCACGCACACACAACAAATCTACACACACAATACATGTACACACACAATACATATGTACACACACAATATATCACTTTCCAAGAGAGTGACTATTTTAAGACGGACTGGAAGTCAGGGAAAGACGGGAAGTACAGATTCAAAGACACATAGATACCTAATGTCAGAGAGGCAGATAAACGGAGAGAGAGAGAGAGAGAGAGAGAGAGAGAGAGAGAGAGAGAGAGAGAGAGATAGATAGAGAGACAGAGACAGAGACAGAGAGCGAGAGAGAGAAAGATAGAGAGAAAGGCAGATATACAGAGAGACAACGGACAGATAGGTTGATATAGAGAAAAGCAGAGGAACAGAGGGACAGAGAGACAGCGAGACAGCGAGACAGAGAGAACATAGAGACGGAAAGACGGGGAGAAAAATAGACGGTGAGTGAGTGAGTGAGTGAGTGAGTGAGTGAGTGAGTGAAAGAGAGAGATAGAGAGAGCCATTCATAAGAGTGAGTATTTGAAACTTCATAAAAAAAGCCTTGTCTCTTACCTCGCCAATATTGTACCTAATGGAGCTCCCAACACTGCCTCGCAGTTGTCGCCTGCTTATCGATTTAGCACGGCATGTGTCTTTATGTAATGTTGGAAACCATAAATTGTTACGGACGTTGCAACACCTCGTGTGAAACACGACCGCTTTTTGTTTAGCTCTCATAAATCTAACTGTTTTTGGTACGTTCACTTAGGCCACAAGAATATGAACAATGTTTCAGATGGTTGGGAATGGTTAAAGTTAATGGTGTTGTAAGAGAAAACCACAATCTTCAATGCGCGTGTTAGAAGTGCACTTGCGATGTTACATTTAAATGGATTTAAACAACGACAGGAAGCCTGAGAATTCCACGCTATTCATATATAGCATGCACTTGTCCAGCGCAATTAAAATCATCATGCTGATCCAAACTACTTTTCGCGTGGACTGCTGTGTCATCTATAATCGTAAGTTGTTAATTCGTGTATGTAACCCAATGCACGTAGGCGGATCCCAAAGTATCATATCAGCGTCACACCGACATTGACATCGATGTATCTAGGAACATTTCATTCACAATTCAAGCCAATTGCCAATAGCATATTAGGACTACAATTGTATCTTATATAATTAACATATTTCGTTTTTCTTTCCAGAAATCGGATATGCACGTGCTTTGTATTTCTCTTAATGTGACCGCATTAAGCTATGGACACACCCAGTGTTTTTTCGTCGTAAGTAAAACACGCTATTCGTTTCCGGGTATTGCGATGTTTTCGTCATAATGTCTTCTACCTAGTTAATAGTTGCGAATGCATATTTCCCATTAAGATGAGCTGATTGTGTTACGCGTTTTTGTGGGAGCATGATCGATGATTTCAGTAAAGATCACTATTTCGAATATCGCCCGGGGAATGTACGTTAACAAGATGTAAAAACTGCCATCCAAATCATCAATGGCAAGTGGACAAGGAAGTTATTCACTTTATTATCGGGAGTCCAACATGTGTTCACTATGTGCATGTTGTTCTCCTTTACATATGTAAATTTTGTGTCATAAACACAATCAGTAGATAGTTATATTCTGTTCATTTATCATCCTCTGTGGGAATGAGTATCTTCTCATATCCAGTATGCAATATTATTTCACTAATGCAACTATTGCCTCCTGGTTCTATTACTTGTCTTACGTTTGAAAACGGGTAATACTAGTAGTGGTAGTAGATGGGGTTATTTCAAATTAGATGAAGGAAGATGGTATTATTACCCAAAGCACTGAAATGTGCAGATGGCGCAAAAGTGTTTGGAAATGTGATGCAGGTAATCAAAGTAAGTTTAGTTCAGAAATAGTTGGTGAATATTTCCCTGTACATTTGTTTTTTGTTGTCTCTTTAGTTGTCTCTGGGAGCGTAGACCATCGTAGACATGACAGCAGCGATCAAAGTTTACCTTACCACAAGTACGATTCTCTTCTTAACTAGTTGCTCTTCGACCTCAAACGGTGTGAGTGATTCAGTATTCATATTATTTGGGATGATGCGAGAAAATTTGGTAGTGTCGTCTTTAGTCAACGTTCTGCATAGCTGCTGGTTAAGTATATCTGAAGCTTCGCCATCACTTTCTGTATGAGAACCATCCTGCTTGATGAACAGTTGTCCTATTACAACTTTGGTGTTTGTCCTGTTCCTGGTATATTTCTAAATGATCTTACTTTTCTTCTTGCACTCCGTTGTCAATGTCTGTTCATACTGCACATGGGCTCTTTTGATGGCACGCTGAGCCTCGCTCCGGTAGTTGACATAGGCATGCTAGTCACGTCCTTCTTTAGTGTTCAGATCAGATCTAAACCGTGAACAATGCTTCTTCATTGCTTTCTGTTTGTGTCATTCAAACTGATTTTCATAAATATTTGTCATTGGTGGCAAGGTGTGGTATACATTTTTCAGTGTGTCCAGTTCCAGTCTAAGTTGATATAGGTTTTCTTTTCTTGATATTTGCTTTGTAGTAGCTGTAAACAGCCCACCACCTTCGTTGATCACAAACACATTTAATTCCATGTTGAGGTTGATATCATCACTCTTTCCAATAGTTAAAGTTGGTAATGGTGCCTTTCGTTCTGACTTGACGAGAAGTCCCTGATTGCTTTGATGAACTGCTTCATAAGCCCCACTATAGGTGGGTGGTGTAATGATATCTGACCTATACATTTTCTACATCTTCACTACTCTGCTTCTGGTATTAATATAATTGTTTGTTATTTTGTATTGTTGTTAATATCTCGATTTGTTGTGTTATGTCCGAGTGGTTCTATTGTAATTAGGACAGGCGCCGGCTTCCGGATTTAATCCGCTACCAACATACACCGAGCCATATTATTGAGCTACGGCGCCAAAGCAGCTACGTCATCTGTTTCCCTGTATTGTGCGTTATCATACGAAGGGATACTTCTTACAATCCTATTAGACAATAGGCTAGCATCAACCCTCAGTTATGCTATCCTACGTAGATACGTAAGAAAGTTAGTATTAAAGTAAGTTAAATCAGATCATTATATATGTTACTTAGGGGTGATAATTAGTACATTATGTTGCTCATTTAAGACATTAAAATCCCATCTAGCGGAAGTGCACATATACAAGTAACAATGTCATCGAAACAAATCGCAAATTCATTACAATTGTATGTACGCTGAATAACAAGTAATCCGAGAGGTTACCTGCTGCTTCAGAATGGCTTGAATTATTTGTTGTGAAATGTAGGTTCCGCCCAAGGTCGTTTGTCATGTTACGTTGGTGTTTGTGTGAATGAAACGTGTGGTATCCAGTTTCTTCTCTCCCCTGTCTCTCTCTCTCTCTCTCTCTCTCTCTCTCTCTCTCTCTCTCTCTCTCTCTCTCTATCTCTCTCTCTCTCTCTCTCTCTCTCTCTCTCTCTCTCTCCCTCTCTCTATCTATATCTCTCTATCTATATCTCTCTCTCTATATATATATATATCTCTCTCTCTTTCTCTCACTCTATCTATCTTTCTCTCTATCTCTCTCTCTCTCTCTCCCCCTTCTCTCTCCTTATCTCTCTCTATCTATCTATCGATATGTATATATATATATTATATATATATATATATATATATATATATTATATATATATATATATATATATATATATATATATATATATATATATATATATATATATATATATATATTGAGAGAAAGAGAGAGAGGGCGAGAGTGAGACAGATAGATATATAGAGAGAGGGAGAGAGAGAGAGGAAGAGCGAGAGGGGGAGGGAGGGAGGAGAGGAGAGAGGGAGGAATGGAGGGAGATAGGAGGATATATATATATATATATATATATATATATATATATATATATATATATATATATATATATATATATATATATATATATATATATATATATATATATATATATATAGGCATGTGTGTGTTTGTGTGTGTGTATGGTGCGCGCGTGCGTGCGTGCGTGCGTGCGTGCGTGCGTGTGTGTGTATGTGTGCGTGTATGTGTTTATAAAATAAGAAGAAAGATCCATCGCAAGCTATGTTCCTTCAACTACCTGTGATAATAATGCGTTGGCGTTTCTTACTGTGCGGCGCCAACTGATTGCGCAGTCATCGGAAGACCTACCGTTTTAACGTTGCTTATCCTCTTTACTTACTCAACGTATTCATGCATATGTTGACTTTTCAAAATCATATACAGATTAAATACTGCCGAAACTTTTTGACGCGAACTCGGGTTTTTGGTGCGATGAAAGTTTTCGTATTGGATTTTAGCTTTATGCTGGGAAAAAGAAGATATGACCACAGTCGGTGGTTATATCTACCACAGCGTGTGGTAGTATCGATGTCTTTAACAGAAACAAAAGTTCCCGAAATACATTCGCTAAGTGAAGAGAACTAACGACAGTATTACTGTGTAGATCCATTATAGCAATCGGTCGACTTGCTCGGCAACAGGACAAAAACCACTTAGTGAATAATGTTTGCGCAGTAAATGCCTACTTGTTTTGTTTGTTTTATGGACAAGATAACACCTTAGAAGTCGAGTTGTGTTAGCAAATAATGGTACGTTGAAATGTGATATTGTTCGAAGCAATTGTTTGCAATGTAATCATTTAGCACGTGTTAATTTAGCTGATGTTCACCAATGTGTAGCGGAGAACGAATGCCTTTAATAATAAGTATCGAATAACATAACGCCAATTCGGCTTTTTTCCACTTCTGGTTAACAAAGTTTCCAATAGGATGCGTGAACGTTTAGTCAATACGTGACATTCGATGTGAGTCTGGAGCTATCCACTGGATTATTTGTCGATGCGTGATATTGGCATAAACAATGGAAAATATTACTAATATATTAATTATTTGTATAGCAAGATAACCACCGGGAATGGAGAGTAGAGTGTACCTATAAAACTATGCGTTACTTTATAACTATGATAGTGGGATAACATTTCTTCTGATTTCATATCGATGGATTTATACCAGATATTAATGCTCCAAAAATGACAGCATTGGTGCCGCATTTGTATTTGAATGTTGCGCATTTGCAGTCGACACAACGGTATTCGCTTTTGGGTCAAACTCATTTAATATTTTAAATGTACATCTTAGATTCGATGTACAGATAATATAATTGTTCTATTATAAAGAGGTGTTGATTTACGAGTGGAACGCGGTGGTCTAGTGTTTACAACATCGACGTTACATCAATTCACTCAGCTCTAAATAGCACCTGGTTATACACAGTGATGGATACATGAACTAGAAGTATTTGCGCAGCAATTTCAGCGTGGCTGAATTCTTCCCATAGAAATCGTGTGGACGTTGGAATGAACAGGTCTGTGGCACAGATTTTGGTGGAGTTCCGCGCAAAGTTGCTCGATAACTACGGGTGGGCCGTACTTAAATCAAGCTCAACGTATATGTTGGATGTTTCCACAAATGAGAAGCAATACAAGTACGTATACATGAATGTGTTTATAATGAATCAAAACATATTAAACTGTACGGACGAATAACTAACTATAGGAAAGGTTAGCAATACCCTCAAAACAAAAAACTATGTTCAACTTAACATACATCGTTGAGGCTATGCCTCTTCATAACCGTAACACAGACATCAATGTTAAGAAACCCGGCATGGCAGAAATGCGTACTGCACAAATATAACATAGTATTCCGAAACAACAATAGTCACTGAAGCCTACACTATAAAGCACATGGTCAACAATACTTCAATCTTGCGATAATCGGCTTGGCTTAGTAGGCCGACAACTGAAATGGCCGTCGGTGACGTTGTTTCAAGGCCGGTTGAACACGCAGGTCGTACGCGCCTCGTTCGGCCGCAGTGTTGCCGATCTCGTAGTCGGCTGGAGGCAAAGTAGGCCGGTCGTCAATAGGTCGTGGATACGGCGACGTGTCGTGACGACGGCTCTCGTTGACGCACGGGTTTCGTACGCGGGGATGACGGCTGAACAGTCGGCTGGGCGCACAGTTGGCCGGCCGTCAATAGGTCGTGGAGATGGCGAACGTGTCGTGACGACGGCTCGTGCGGACGCACTGGTGTTGTACGCGTGGAAGACAGCTGAACAGTTGCAGGCAGTCAGTAGATAGTGTAGACGAGATACGGCCAACGCAGACGGTCAACAATGCGCTAACAGCGTGGCATCGTGTTGTGTGGATTTTCACCTGCTGTAGTCAGTGCGAGCGAAACTGTATAGGGGTTGCGATTTCACGATTGACCGCGTACTCTGATTCACGGGCCTTGTCGGACATCACCGTTGAAATTAATTTATTTTAATGCTGCATTTGTGTGTTATGGTCCGTTTCGCGAATACACTTTACTTAGGGTCTTATGCCCATACCCCTACCACATCACAATGTCGGCGTCAGCCAATAAAAATTACTAAGAATCAAGTAAACACGTTATTACATGTTTGACCGTATACACATTTATTAAAATGCATAGGCCGTTTTAGGAATGACATTCCATTCACCTGTAATACTGGATGACGACATATTATTTATATTTCGGTGTCATTTATCAAAGTACTTGTAAATAAAAAATCATGCCACTAGTTAATTACGTTACAAAACAAATCCATTGAATATATACAGTTATTTCCATGCTAAAATATTTAATTTAGCTTATCTAATATGTAAAAGCGACACAGCTTCTCGATACTTTTGATCAACTTTTAACAAAATGTACGTGGTCGATGAGCACACCGACAAAGTATGGAACCAGAAAGGTCATGCACAAAATGCTCAACGGGTTCGGACGAGCCAACACCCAGCATATTGCGGTGTTCGTCAGCGATGTTGTACCGAAGGTCAACTTCAACGACACCATCCCGGAGGCGGACGCCGCTGAAGCAGATGGTTTACAGCTCTTCATCATCTCTGCAACTCAAAATAGAAAATCACATGTTGGTATTTAACATGTTAGCAGTCATCTCAATTAACTCTCTTGCAAATGGTAGTCTCTCAATCTCTTTTTATAAAAAAAAGTATCAATATCAATCAAATAGTCTGTTGGAGGTGTACGTGGTCAGCTGTGGATGTAAAAGAGGAAACTAGATGATATGCATAATGTATGTTTTTGCACAAACATTCAACTATAATTGTCAAAACAATTAATAAAGTAAAGTGGCATTTTTTTCTTTTTCATTGAAGTTTCTATATTCGCTGTCGCTGGCATTGAGTTAATGTGTTGTTGTACGTTGCTTCAATATAATGTAACATGAGTTATATATTATTATTGTATTGATGATTTCTAGGCAGTCTTCGTCCTAAGCCAGAGGGGGATCCTTAGAGGATATTCTGAGTGGCCTTTACTCTTATCATACGGTAGAAGGTGAGACGGATGTAGCAGCATTTACATTTTAAGAAGACGACACTTGTCGTTTCACTTTATGTGCTTTAGTACGTACTTGTTTTTCATGTCAGCTACCTGCGTATTTACATTCACACGCAGCTTCGATCATCGAGTTCTGATTTACTCTTTCTTGAAACAAACATTGGAAAAAAGCTACCTCGATTGTTGCACCAACTCTTTAGAATTAACTCCCTACTAGAATTAGGCCATTAGGTAACACAATAAAATACATACCCCCCTTAGTCCCTGTGTGTTTATCAACATGTTAACAACTTTGTCATATGCCTAACCCTTCCATTTTTTGTGCCGGTGTGCTGGATGATTTAGGCGCGAACTGGAACTGGCTGGCCCGAGATTGTGAACGTAATGAATGTATCGGATATCACTGCCATCCATGATCTTACGGAGCGCATATACACAGAAACGAGCAATGCAAGTAAGTCGTGCGTGTCCATCTGACGTCATTATAATTGTCACACGTCGCATTTCTCAGTCGTTATTAATTATTTATTAATCTTTTTCTTTTCAACAGCATTCGGTTACCTTCTTCGTGAACTGTGATATTTAGTTCTTCTTCTGCTCGCCAGATGGTAAGGCGTGCAAGCTGCCGCCATACCATCTGGCGAGCAGTAGAATAACTACATCCCATAAATACATTTCTTAAGAAGACAATCGGTGGTTATGGAAAAGGAAATATTAAGTTAAAATCATAATCCTGTCAAGAAAGAAGTTATAAATTTATTAAACTTCCAACTTCTTGAACATTTCACCACTGCGAACCTCTCCTCAAGTTAAAGAATTGATATTATCTATCCATTCGATAACACGAACTATTTATGATGCACTGGAGCGGACATTGCTGATTGGTTGAAATGCGACCACAGCTGCGGTCGAATATGGCTATTAGTACCCCATTTCATCAACTGCCATGTATTCATCGTGTTTCAGCGTCTGGGCAACGGCGAATACTTGTCACACGAAATGACATGTGGCGACCTCTACTGGAGTCAGGAGTATACCACACGTGTTTTGGATGACATCCTACCTACCATTTATGTCCCCTGACATATCCGTCCTATCGGATGGGCCGGTGCCCAACAACGAAAATTCTTACTATTATTAATAATAGTATTCAACTCAGTACATTGACCAAAATAAATTGAAGAATATATATATATATATATATATATATATATATATATATATATATATATATATATATATATATATATATATATATATATATATATATATATATATATATATATATATATATATATAGTGTGTGTGTGTGTGTGCGTGCGTGCGTGCGTGCGTGCGTGCGTGCGTGCATGCGTGCGTGCGTGCGTGTGTGTGTGTATTTGTATAAGGTGTATATTATTGTTTGAAAGTAATGATGAAGCAGAAGAGAATGTTTATATCATTTCGGTTTATCGTACGGTGTCAAAATATTTGCATCATGGGTTAAGTCTCGTTTGTAGGTTTCATGGCCAACGGGAATCGTGTTTGTTTGTAGTGTGCGCATAAACTATGCGCGTGAAGCCGCCGGAAATGAGGTGGTAGAGTGTGACGGAGACGCTGCTGTGCTTGTCTGTCGTCGTACGGAAGACTGGCGTTTTAATATTGGCCGACTGAGTATGAAAAATTAGATTAGTTGGACCGTGTGGGCGATCGAACTATGATCAGACAGTGTCGTTGTCAGTACGGCGATCTGCGCTTATAAAGAATTGTGTTCAGTTCAGTAATTGTAATTATGTTTGTCATTTAACGCACACTTGTTGTTTTAGCATATATGTGACATTAATATAATCAAGCATGATTTTAGAATGCCATATGTTCAAATAATTCTTGCTATATGCCGATTTTGATTTGTTTTATTTGTTTTTGCTTGTGCATCAATTCATCCTTTTTTCAACTGTGGTGGATTGCTTCGTAACCCTGTAAATCAAGTTAATATTAAGATTGAAACATTTAATTTAAATGTGGATATTCTATCAAGTGTAGTGTCCACTGTTTAGAAAACACGGGTACACGTTTGTTTGCATATACACATTGACTGATTCATTGATTGATTGAATCTTTGATTGATTGCTTGGTTGAATAACTGATTGATTGGTGGGTTGATTTATTGATCGTTTTTTGCCTTTATTGCACATATATATATGGATAAAGATATGCTAATCATTATTTCGTTGATGTTTGTTTCGCCGTCTGCAATTCACCGTGTAGTTGACATATCTCCATGGGTCATCTCGCCAAAGTAGAATTTCACTAAGAATGTGGCAATTGAGTAACGAACTAATACGTTTATCATATGTATAATGATTCGATGTTTTCATGGTGCGCATGTTGTGAAGTACAGAGTATGGGGGACATATATTAATAACTTTTAGCCGAGGTAAAGTAAAGTTCCCTGCAAATGCCACAATCCCCCTGTTGAAGGACACAAGAGCTAAGTTTGAGGAAACCAAAATCCTTTTGTTACCATCAAAGAGTCCCGTAATGCTAACGTTTTTTCATTTGCACCCAATGCACATTTATAAACCACATCAAAAGACAAATTACCAATCGACATGTTCGTGTTTTATTATTATATATCATATGTCTATAAAGCTACTTTTTTTTTCTTTTTCTATGCACTAATAAATCTTAAAATAATAAGTCGTCAAAGTTCAATGAATATGTATGGATAACTCCATTACTATCATCGTTCCTTGCGTGTTGTCGTGGTCCGTCTTCAGCCATCATTCTCCATTCTTGACGTCAACGTATTACGGAAGACCTTCAATCTCCGCAGGCGACAACACCCTGTTGTAGACACGGAGCTGAAATGTGACCAGAATGCCTTGTAATGACATATGATGTTGTCTGACGATGTCATCATTTGTCGATATTTGTGACTGTACTGCTCTCAAGTGTACAAATTCCAATCGTGTTATCGTAAAAGTATGGTATATAATACAAAATATGTTTATTCGTATCTCGAACGCCCAAATGTGTTTTTTAATGATATTTAAACAGTGTAATTATATATTAATATGTTTGTAAATATCGACCTTCACCATACAATGTAAATATGATATTCCACCCGAAACATTCAAATCAATCAGATAACGGCCAAATTATAGAAACAACTGGGGCGCATTAAAACACATTTGGGATGTACCGATTTTAGAACAGGTATATTAAAGTATACTATATAACATGATTTTTTTAAAAATAAAATGATCAGACTGTGTACACATAGCATGGTCAACATTTCCGTCGGTGGAAGGCATGACCAAATAAACGTGTCATAATAGACTTTACATTAGTGAGCCGAATAATCTATTAACATTCAATTATATTTTTATCGAACTGTTCCATTTGTGCGGATGTGACCTGAGACGATTATCTTCAATATTTCATGTCCAGCAGGTGTTAATTTTGTTTCGTTCTCGTAGTTAAATTATGTGTTTTGTCATGTATTATTGTTGAACTACTTGAACAATACTTTATACAGACATAATTGCACGCGCAACGACAAAATGGACCTACCTCATCCAGACATCCGGTGAAGAAATGTTCCCCACAACAGTTGGCGATGTACATCGGTACGTCATTGTTCTTCAGGTAGCCTAATAACAACATCATTAACAACGACATGTATAGCCACACTAATTATAAACATGTTCTTCATAAATAGGCTTAGAATTCTGTCAAAAACCTGACACAGCGTTATGTCCATAACATATTGAGGTATGTCATTCAAAACCCTTTAGATATTCAACTTGGATGGCAGTAAAGGTAGCGAAGGTTTTCAACTGTATTTTTATATAAATACTTAAACTGCCAAACTATTTCCTTACGAACAAATAAACGATACTATTCATGTTTACGTATTACATGAATGCAAGGAAACATTAATCAGTCCACCGAAATATGACACCAACAAACACAATACGTATCCCTCAAGATTCTGCACAAATAATCATGGTCGTTTGCAAATGCAACAAATCGTGCCGCCAGTTGACGGCAACATCATGAACAAATAATGTTCTGCACAAAACATAAAACACCATCAGATATTACGATATTCTTTGTTTTGTTGATACCTGTGATTGGGATTGTCTTCTCCAGGCGGTCATCGACGTACACCTTGAGACAGAGGCCATCGTAGACCCAGACCACGTGGTGCCAACAGTCGTCAGAAACCTGCAACAATACTTGATCCTGTTTACGACATTGTTACTTTTGACAGGTGCTTAGATGTATTTCGAAAATGTTCCAATAATGTCGACTTGGTTTGCATAGCATTGTGCAGCATTGTGCAGCATTGGAAAATGGTATATTAAATTAGACAATGCCGCATATATATATATATATATATATATATATATATATATATATATATATATATATATATATATATATATATATATAGACATTAGACAGCTAATTACGACGCTAATGTTATATTGCTTCAATAGAATATTCACAGAGGCACCCGTCAGGAATATAGTTTCCCATTTATTGCTGTAAAAACGTGTGCGCGTGTGTGTTGTGTGTGTGTGTGTGTGTGTGTGTGTGTGTGTGTGCGTGTGCGTGTGCGTGTGCGTGTGCGCGTGCGCGTGCGCGTGCGCGTGCGCGTGCGTGTGCGTGTGTGTGGTGCGTGTGTGACAGAGAGAGCAAACGTTTGAACGAACATTTGTGTGTGCGTTTACCTCTGAAACCGGGAACTGTGCCCTTGCGTCTTCAGTAGTGATGTTGGCCATCACCGTTCGTTCCGCGTGGCCGATCAGGAAACCAGCCGTGTCGATGCAGTCACCGTTGTTGACAATACCCTGAGGAGTGAATTGCTCTCCTTGTCGCTTGAACCACACCGACACAGTGAATTTGTCCACTTTGTTGTTGGCAAACCACGTACGAAGAAAGGCTACCTGAAAATATGTTTTAATCAATAAGTTCTCATTACAATGCGGCATAGATACTACTAATAATAGTCACATTGATAAATAGTGTGAACAATTCCATAGTTTCCTTTAAGTCGTATTGCTACAAATTTAGATAAAATGTAAACTATTAAATTAGTAAACGGTTTGTATTGTGTAACAGGTGGTTTCTTCCTGCGCTTAGAACGTCACATTCACAATAAAGCGTTGATTCGAATGTTACATTTGGGCTATCGTAGACTGCGTAGAATAAACTAGATTTACCTCGAAGTGAGTCCCTCCGGTGAAACAGGCGACGTTTCCGTTTCGTTCTGGATCGAACTGGAGTGACACTCCGTTTCCATACTGAGTGGCAATGGCTTGGTGACAAGTGACGTCATTGTAGTGGTCCTCATATGGGAAGTAGAGCAGCAAATCGTCTTCACATTTAGGGATCACTTGAAACAGATCAGCATGCAGTAAATGCGAAGCTATCTGCTTCCTTGATTATTCTTGTCGCTTTTATTCCTAATATTAATATACGTTATATAAATAATACGCACCACGGAAAAACTGGGTGCAAAAATAGTGGATATATTGCATACCCCTAACGAAATTAATTGCTGTATACATTCTACCTTGTATAACGTCAATGGTATGACTGTGAGCGTACATATGGTGGTAATTCAAATAACACCGACATGACGTGGCTCCTTAGAAAACATGTGATCAAAAATAATAATGTGTTGTCTTATTGAGCACGGAAATCCGTCTTGAAAGTTGTAGCAGCAGCTGATGCAGCGGCAGTGTGGTCTTTGGTAGATCGAGGCCATTGGTTGTGGGAGTCCAATAAATATTTCTCATTGCCTTATGTATGTATTAAACTTTCCCCGGCATAGACACCAGGCGGCGGTAGGTGTGTCTTCCGGAAGACACAAGCATTTTGAGGTGAACGAAATCGACCAGTTTGCGAAACTATGACAGTGGCTATATCATTAAGCTGAACGTAACAAGTTGTGAGTCATAGTGGAATGGAACGTCGGAAAGTGATTTGGTCAGGCGCTGCAAATCAGTGGTTTGTAAATATGAAAAGAACCACAAAATGGTCACGTGGTGCTTACGTGGTCCGGCTGGAAGACAATCGCACAGGTCACCCATGTTGACGAATTCCATTCCTTGGAGGCAGACGCTTACCGTCAGGGGATCTCCACTAACCCAGAACTTGGATGGATCGCCAGGGTATGGCTCGTACGGGCATGGAACTGTAAACACCATAGTATTGGACCAGCATTAAAAATGTGACGTTGTACGTCACAGTGTTGCGTTGAAGGTTACAATTTGCCGTGGTACGTTACAATATTACGTTGTTTGTCACAACGTAATCAAACAAGCATCATTGGGTGACACATAGAAAGGTAAACGGTACAGGTAAGTTCTTATATAGCGCGGTATCCAGTCCTTACGACTGCTCAAAGCGCTTTACATATCACCAGGTGTTAGTTTCTTCATAAAATCAACAACATGTCAACGACATGCATGGTATGTCTGACGAATTTCAGTTAAATTGATGGTCACTCGATGGGAATAACAAACACGCCACCATTGCTTTGCTTTGATAAAGTTAATTATATAAGAGTAATACAATACTCTAAAGTAAAAGTGTTAACTGCTTATGTAGATAGACAATGTTCTTATTCATTGACTTGACAGTTTGACTTAGTTATCCAGCAACGACACTGCACTCGTTGTTATATTAACAAATAATTTACCTCCAGGAGTCGATGGCTCGGGGTACAGATTAACTGGCCCCACTACGCAGTCGACATCTGCCGGCATGACGGGCACACACGTGTGGTAGTCCTGGTTCCAGAAGAGTTCCCCACAGGTGACGTGGTGTATCCGGTACTCCCCGTTTCCGAGCGGTTCACATACGAAGTACATATGACAGTTATTCCGGTCCTGCAGCCAAATCTGTCCATTCGTGTAGTCGCAGCGGGAACAGTCAGGTACCCCTGTTGTCAGATATAAGCATGAATGAGCAAACACGAACACGAAAACAGGACATAACAAATCGAATATGCGAAAGTATATATACTTTTATATTAAATAATTTAGTATAAATAACTGCAAAGCAAAACTGAAGCTTCTGGATAAATTAACATAAATGTGCTAATTTAATGCGAAATATCATTATACGTTAAACACGTAACAGCTAACTCCATGTCGCTTCGTATCTATGTTACTCGTAAGCGACTTAGTGACGTCGATAAGTATAAATTAATAAAAAAAATACAGTTCGGCAGTATTTGCGTAATTCATATACGTTACGTAGTTCTGTTGTCATCGTCCGATATTAAAAGATGCATTTCTCCCTGCACGACACTTGGTGTCTACTATTGGATACGTCAATTCTAGCCAATCCGTCATTTAGCTAGCCATGACAAATTGTTAAACAAAACATAATAACTACTGATAGTTCAAAGGGAATATAGTTATATATGTATAACAACTACGTGAACACGTACATATGATATCACCATCCGCTTGTAACATGTAGCGTAGTATTGCCGTTACTCATTTGCAACATAATTTAGTCGATAGCATTAAATTAATTCAGAGAGACGGCTCGAAACAAGTGTGAATGGCATACGTTACATTGTTCTGTTGTTGTCGTTGGGCAGGTAATGAAGCATGGCTCGGTGCACGGCTCTTCGTGTCTAGAACCGGGAAGTTCGATTCCAGTCTCTCCGTCTTCTAGCCAGCAGTCTCTGGTGGTTTCCGCTATGCCTTCTGCTCCACATGACTCGCTGCATGGTCCGTATTCTCCACAGGGTCCGCATTTTCGTTTTGGGCAAGGGATATAGCATCCAGCGTTGCACTCCTCCGGATGTCTGCTACCAGGAATTTCGATCCCAGTGTCGCCATCCTTCATCCAGCAGTCTTTGGTGCCCGTCTTTGTGCCATCTGCTCCACACGACTCGCTGCATGGTCCATATTCTCCACAGAGTCCGCATTTTCGTTCTGGGCAACGGGTAAAGCATGTATCAGTGCACAGCTCCTTGTGCCTTGTGCTGGGGATTTCTTGTCCAGTCACTCCATTAACCAGCCAGCAGTCCATGGTGCCTTCCTTTATGCCTTCCTTTCCACACGACTCGCTGCACCCGCCGTAGTCTCCACACGGTCCACACTCCTTTCTGGGAGCTGCCGGAAACAAACCACGCAACCTTAGTAGCACAAATAGCATGGTATATATGTTACGAGCATGACAATACAATACAGAAATACAATGAAATAGTAATTATTTGGTTTTCTTACTTGTGCTACAAATCTTGTCGGCAATTACTTTCGTCAAGTCTTGCACTTGGCCGTAGTTAGACGCATGGAACACGTAGTCTTCGTTGGATGCAATTCCGTTGATTTCGTCCATGTCGATGTCCTCGCCAATTGCTGAAAGAATAAAACAACTCACATGTGAGCGCCAACTTCATTTAGAATGAATGTTGTGTGTGTAGTTTCTATATTTTAAGTAATCCCCGCTGAATCAAACAACAATTTTTTTGGATTAGTATGTATTTCATGCCTGGTCGGCATGCATCGTGTTCCGAAACACTGGAAACCAACCGTCAAACACGTATGACATACTTTACTCCAGCGTCAGTTTGGGGAAATAATTCGCCTATATTAATATGCATATATTATCGGTTAGGGAATATTTTGCATTTTTTCAGGAATTTGTTTCAGCACATTAGACACTGACAGTGTATATGCAAGTTGCAGACGAACTCCCTAACGCAGATTTGCAAATACCTCTTCACAAATCGTGTCATAAATTTTTTTGGTAAATTTAAGAACAGGACTTGTCGGCAGAAGATCTCCACGAAGAAATGGAAGTTTCTAGCCACCGGCCTATACACGAAGTATGCAAAGTGTTATCCCTATCCAGTGTCTATTACGTTAGTTTGCAGTAATATTATATATGTGCAGCCACTTACCGACGGCAAACATTTGAATTCCGTCGTCTTGTGCTGATTTTGCTTCAGGAATTGTTCTAGTTTTGTCGACGTTGGACGCGCCGTCAGTGATGACAACGCCGATAGGCGTGGCTACGTCGGCGCCACGACCCTGGTCTTTCAGTATCTGATGCATCACCATGATGCCGTCAGCTGTGTTCGTTACGCCAGCCATGTACTCCAGGTTGAACACGATCGGCTCAATTTCATCCATCGTATAGTATGCAGTCAGACTGAAGCAGGTCTCAACCTCTGTCGAGTATATGACCACGCTGACGTGCGTCCCTTCGCTCGATACCTTCAGTCCTTTCATAACATCGATGACAAACTGTTTAGACACTGACCAGTTCAAGAAGCCAATGCTGCCGGATGAGTCCAGAACAAATACTACGTCGCCGACACAGTCGCCCTCGGCTGGAAAGAAAACATGAAATTAATTTTGCATACGAAAAATAATGCATACTGTAGTTCTCCCCTAACATGTAGTCCACCCCTAATTTGTCGCTTATCTAGCCACATGCCATAACGATGCAGCCCAAAAAAGACCCATTCCCCTACCTTCACAAGGTACCTTAGTCGGTTGGGTTAAAAGAGACAAACAATGGCTGAGACTGTTGTTGCTGAAACAATTACGAAAACTTACAAAGTGCCCGCTAGTACTAAGACCGGTGACAATGGGGACGTCGTCGCCCGACGTTGACAACTAAAAAACGCCGTTGCCGTTGACAAGACACCGCTTGTGTTTGTTAAGTCATTTCAAACACTAGGGACTTGACATTGAAACGTGGGACAGACTCAGTACCTTGTTTTGCTACATTACATATTTTAAAATAAACTAGTGATCTCTGTACATGTTGTCGATATTATTGGTAATATACTAAATATACCCAAACACAAAATATCAAATGTTTAGTTTTGTAGCAGAAGTAAAATTTTATATTTAGATAGCTTACACCTAATATTTCGTGCTTTACAAATGATCAAGCAGTGTATATATATATATATATATATATATATATATATATATATATATATATATATATATATATATATATATATATATATATATATATATATATATTATATATATACCTTTTATTTCTAGAATGAATATATATATATATATATATATATATATATATATATATTTCTTCTTTCTTTCCAAGTGTCATGAATATATATATATATGTGTGCGTGCGTCCGTGCGTGCATGCGTGTGTGTGTGTGTGTGTGTGTGTGTGTGCGTGCGTGTGTGTGTGCGTGTGCGTTTGCGCGTGCGTGTGCGTGTGCGTGTGCGTGTGCGTGTGCGTGTGCGTGTCCGTGTGCGTGTGCGTGTGCGTGTGTGTAATTTATTAATTTGTTTTTCGTCATCTTTTGAAAAAAGAATGATACAGTAATTGAATGTCTATGTATAGCAATGCTGCTGGAATTTAATTACATAGATTACTGTAATCGTATTGTCAATGTGAATTTAAGTATGCGTTAGTTGCTGAATTTATCATACCATAGTTTTATACAATTTTGTAACTTTCACATTTGAAATTAATAAAGATTCAGTACTTACACGGTTCGCATGACTGCGTGTTACATCGGATTTCCTGTAAATCTCCTTTTGAGTTTGACCTTGTCCGTACTCCGTCCGGGCCGCATTGCTCCGAGCAGCCGGACCAAGGAATGTTTCGGAAGGGATCTACCGTACAAAACCAGGAAAACGATAATTAAAGGTAGATACATGTTCCTATACGTCATGGTATCCGCTCCTTTCCTGTCTAACGCACGTACAAATAATCATTGTCAATAGCGCAGTCGTTCCAATGTCTACGGAGTAGGACTTGTATATCTGCAACAGGCATCAACACGAGCCGAGCAGGAATTGAACATATGACTTGATGTATGAAATTACACGTCATATTTTGCTTACTTTCACAGGACATGAGATGACACGATGTCTCGACTCTGCCGCACACTTGTCCATCGCAGACCTTCTCTCTCGTCTGCTTTCCACCGTCACACTCCGCTGTGCATGGGGTCCAGGGCCCCCACTCTACAAAACGTATACATTCAATGCTATTGCACAATGCATATATGTATAGTTTATGTTATGCCACATTGTGGTATGCACTGCACACTTCATTAATAAATATTTATTTATCTTATTTAGGTAACACCATGTGTGTGTGGGGGGGTGGGTGTGTGCGTGCGTGCGTGTGTGCGTGTCCCGCGCGTGAGTGCATGCGTGCGTGCGTATACGGGTGTTTTTGGGTGTGAGCGTGTGTGTGTGTGTGTGAGTGCGTGCGTGCGTGCGTGTTTGTGTTTGTGTGTGTGTGTGTTTGTGTGTGTGTGTGTTTGTGTGTGTGTGTGTGTGTGCGTGCGTGCGTGCGTGCGTGCGTGCGTGCGTGCGTGCGTGCGTGCGTGCGTGCGTGCGTGTCGTTTTCGAATATGGTTCTTCTATCAGGCGGGCGTGATTTTAATAAGCGACGCATGTTCACAGATATGCTAATTTATTTAGTTGCCACTAGATATACAAGTACGTTGGAGATTTACGCTTAGACAAAACAATGAAGTATATACAAATGTTGACTCAACGTTGGAAAAGCGTATGGCTAGTTTTACCACCCCTTTGAAGCAGGGTTTGCTAGGGGCATTCGGCTCTATCCGGCTCTTGATTTATTCAACACAGAGAAGATAATTGAGATACTGTTCTTACCTCCGGTGAATTCATAGCCTCTAACAGCTGTCAGGAGAGAGAACGCTGAATCAAACCAATCGACAATAATAATTCCGAATTGTGGCGTGTGATGTTTAGTTTGGTTTTCGCGTGAACACAATGTTATAATAATGATTATTAAAGTTTCACTTGACCTTCCTACTCTCACTTCTGAGTCTTACTGCGAATCCGTTTGCAATATATTGGCATAATTTGTAATTAAAAAAATTTCATATTACCTGTTGCTTTCATAACTTTGAAATCTTTGATATCTTGCCAGTGGCGAACATATTAATGTGGTATAATTATTAAATGTATCTTCGTATTTGTGATGATTAAACTTTCGCTTGACGACACAATTGCGATTATACATCCGATAAGGTGGCATTATGAAACACAGCTTAATATTGATTAAACATTACTGGAATGTGATTTTAACAACTATTTTTCTCTACATAATTTGGTGCAATACTCACCACAAAACAGGCTGATTAGGAAGTAAGCTACCGCCATTGTTGTCAAATGCTTGGTCTGAAATTACAAAGTTAACAGTTTTATGATAAAACACTAACCTAGATAATTGTTATGCTAACGTGTCATCATGTTCTTTAGAAATATATTCAGTTTTATGATAAAACACTAACCTAGATAATTGTTATGCTAACGTGTCATCATGTTCTTTAGAAATATATTCAAATATACAACTATTATAACATATGGTATGCTAAGAAACGCACCATTCCAAACCACTATGACTATATTAGTAGCACAAACACACAAAAAAAAAACAACAGAACAGAAACTAGCAAGTTTCCGTAACAAATGAGCGCAGGCATTTGAATATATAATGAACGACGAGGGAGTCCAAATAAGAGCAAATGCAGTGCCAATCAAGTTAACAATACTGAAGAGAATGTTCTACGAACGCCACCAACAAAAAACTCATGGAAGGCGTGATATAGCAAGCTACCCGGAAAAGGAAAAGAGGACGTAGAAAAGAAAGCTACAGACGAACCATCGCGAGAGAGGCAAAAACACAGAAACCTTCAAAAGGCGTGGCCGCTGATTGGATGGCGTCGGTTGCTCTCTACCTCATGTGTCTAACAGCACAATAGTGAGTACACAAGTAAGAGTGCAAACACGCACGCACGTACACAAACGCACACACAAGCATGAACGCACGCACGCACGCACACACACGCGCGCGAGCGCGCGAGCGCACTAACTGTACCAATGCTTTAACATTGTAGCACGCCACGAACATAGCGTTTCACTTGATGAACGTATATTCATGTATACACATGTACACATATTCACACATTTTTTTCACGTATCACCTTTCGTGAGATTGGCTATTTAGAGCTTGATGAAAACCAGATAGACGGACCGGGAGACATAGAGAGACACACTGAGACGGAAACAGACAGAAAAACATAGAAACAGAGAGACGAGAGACGGGAAAACGGAGAGAAGGAGAGAGGGAGAGACGGTGAGACGGAGAGGCGGAGAGACTGGGAGATTTTGAGCAGAAAGAGACACAGAGAGACAGATACAGACCGAGTGATAGAGAGACAGTGAGCGACCGAGAGACAGGGAAACAGAGAGACAGAAAGACGGAGAGACGAAGAGATAGATACACAAAGACACATAGACAGTTTGCCACCCACCCTGCGCCATTCATGAGAGTGAATACTTGAAGTTTGGTGAAAACCGCCGCCATTTGTCTGGCCCAGTGCCTCTTACCTCGCCAAGATTGTGCCTACTGGAGCTCCCAAAACCGCGTCGCAGTTATCGCCTGGTTCTCGATTTAGTACGGCAGACGTTTTTATATAATGTTGGGAACCATTAATTGTTGTGCTGGTCGGCCGGCATACGATTAGGCCGTTCATTGTGCGTCATGGACGACGTTGCCACACCTTCTCGCGTGAAACACGACCTCCTTTTGTTTAAAACTCACTCTCATAAATCTGACTGTTTTTGCAAGTTCATTTAGCATGAGAACAATGCTTCAACTGGTTAGGAGTGGCTAAATTCAATGGTATTGTAAGGGAAAACCACTAACTTGAATGCACGTATTTGAGGAGGACTTGCGATGTTACATGGATTTAAACAGCGAGAGTAAGCCTGACTATTGCACGCCATTCATATAATAATAAGTAACTTATGTGGCGCCTGTATCCTCAGGAACCTACATGCACTGGTTCGCCGCAGTTAAAATCATCATGTTTGTGTAAGCAATATTTCGCGGCGACTGCTATGTCGACTACTATCGTAACTGATTAATTCGTTTGTGTAAGCCAACGCATGTAGGCGATCCTTAGGTATCATAATATTAACAATTTCACTCCGACATTGATATCGATGTATCTATTAACAGTTTATTTGCAATTCAAACCTATTGTCAATAGCATATTGGACCTCCACTGTTTTCATGTAATTGCTTGTTTTTTTCTTTCGAGAAACTGGATATGCACGTTTCTTGTAATTCACTTAATATTATCGCATTAAGCCATGGACACACCCAAAGTTTTTTATCGCCTGTGAAATATTATATTCGTTTCAATATATTGCGATGTTTTCGCCATGTTTCCCTCTACCCACAAGTTATTTGTCATAAATACAGCTCTTATTTCCCATTAAGACGCTGATGCTGATAATGTTACGCGTTTGTGTAGGAAAACTTCCGGTCGATGATTTTAGTAGAGGTCGGTTTGTCGGATATCGCCTAGGGAATGTACTTTAAGAAGATGTAGCAAAGTTGCCATCTAAATCAACAATGACAAGTGGACAAGAAATTTATTTCCTTATCGAGAGTCCAAAATGTGTTTATCACATCATGTGTACGTATCTCGTCTTTGTTTATATCAATCTTGGGTCTTAAAAACAATCAGTAAATTATTTGTACTGTTCATTTATTGTCCTTTGTGGGAATATGTATTTTCTCATAACTAATATGCAATATTATTTTATTAGTACAGCTATTGCCTTCTGGTCATTTTACTTGCCTTACTTTTGAAAACATTATATATATTACTATCTTCGTAACTAGTCAATATTAACAAAACTTATATTTGGGAATAAAACGTAAATCAGTTGAGGAGGGAGTTTTTAACCTACGCTGGGAGAAACCTTCTTCATTTCACTAATATGAGAGAATGTAAGAATCACTAAGTGAGAACAACTGGCTGCTTGTCTTAGCCAGTCCTTTGGTATCCCGACTTTATTTCCTTATCGAGAGTCCAAATGTGTTTATCACATCATGTGTACGTATCTCGTCTTTGTTTATGTCAATCTTTATGTCTTAAACACAATCGGTAAATTATTTGTACTGTTCATTTATTGTCCTTTGTGGGAATATGTATTTTCTCATAACTAATAAGCAATATTATTTTATTAGTACAGCTATTGCCTTCTGGTTATTTTACTTGCCTTACTTACATTATATATATATATATATATATATATATATATATATATATATATATATATATATATATATATATATTACTATCTTCGCAACCAGTCAATATAAAAGAAACTTATATTTGGGAATAAAACGTAAATCAGTTGAGGAGGGAGTTTTTAACCTACGCTGTAGGGAAAAACCTTCTTCATTTCACTAACATGAGATAATGTAAGAATCACTAAGTGAGAACAACTGGCTGCTTGTCTTAGCCAATCCTTTGGTATCCGACTATTTTCATGCATACAATACTTGTAAACAATACGGCGAGCAGACGCCAGTGGGCGTGACTCTTACTTCAATATGCTGGAAAAGACACTAAAATACGTTGGCTCCATCTACCTGTTGCCCACGCCAGCGGAAGTAAAGTATCCCACACAGAACGTAAATGTGTTAACTATTGTGGAGTCCCAGGGTGGTGGTCTTCAGCGCCAACCCATTTGTTCTTGCTCTATCTACCCTCTCTGATTGCTGAGGGCGACAACCTGCTTCCCGGTGGCGCGTTTGATGTGCGGCGCCGATTAAGCAATGTGTACGATAGGAATGTCGTGGCTGACTCCAAGTCGAGTTGTGCTAGCAAACAATGGTACGCTGAAACATGATATTGTTTAAAGCAATCGGTACATAATGTAGGCGTTTAACAAGTGTTAGTTTAGCAGGTATTTACCAATGTGTTGAGTAGAAGGAATGCTGTCAAAAATAAGTACGCGTCAGGATAGCATCAATTAGGTTCTTTTGTCAATTTCCGGTTAACATAGATTCGACCAGAATGCGTAATCCGGTAAACGTCTAGTCATACGTGAAATTCGATGCTAGTCTGAAGCTGTCCACGATGTTCGCGGTGGTCGCGGTGGACGCGATGGACGCGGAGGTCGCCGTGTTCGCGCTGGACGCGGTGTTCGCGGTGTTCGCGGTGGACGCGGTGGTCGCGGTGGACGCGATGGACGCGGTGGACGCGGTGGACGCGATGGACGCGGTGGTCGCGGTGGACGCGCTGGACGCGGTGGACGCGGTGGTCGCGGTGGACGGGGTGGACTCGGTGGACGCGGTGTTCGCGGTGGTCGCGGTGTTCGCGATGGTTGCGGTGGTCGCGGTGGACGCGGTGTTCGCGGTGGACGCGGTGTTCGCGGTGGACGCGGTGAACGCGGTGTTCGCAGTGGACGCGGTGGTCGCGGTGTTCGCGGTGGACGCGGGTTCGCGGTGGACGCGATGTTCGCGGTGTTCGCGGTGGTCGCGGTGGACGCGGTGTTCGCGGTGGTCGCGGTGTTCGCGGTGGACGCGGTGAATGCGGTGTTCGCGGTGATCGCGATGGACACGGTGTTCGCGGTGGTCGCGGTGGTCGCGATAGACGCGGTGTTCGCGGTGGACGCCGTGTTCGCGGTGGACGCGGTGGACGCGGTGGACGCGGTGTTCGCGGTGTTCGCGGTGTTCGCGGTGGTCGCGGTGGACGCCGTATTCGCGGTGGTCGCGGTGGACGCGGTGGACACGGTGACAAGCAACATTTGTATATAGACATATATATATATATATATATATATATATATATATATATATATATATATATATATATATATATATACATATATATATATACATACATATATATACATACATATATATATACATATATATATATATATATATATATATATATATATATATACATATATATATATATATATATATATATATATATATATATATATATATATATATATATATATATATATATATTGTAGTAATCTAGTATCTAATGTTTGATCCCTGTCTACTGATGAGTACTAGATGGTCCCGACGTAGGGACTTCCGTCTTGTTCATTTCTGTCACGTGGAGTAATAACGTTTAATTAACGCAGTTTATAATGACTTCGTAGTCCAGCAGAACGCAATATATAACATTAGCGACGAGGATTAGATCCACATGAAGATGAAATGCATACACTCGAAGCACGTACGACTACGAAACTACACCGAGCGAACGCTGAAAATCGAAAAACGAACATTATGTGACGAACAATTTTTAAACAACAATGGCCTCCTTTGGTAAAATAGAATACGATTTGATACTTCGCAGGAACGTTGGGAAAACTATCATGAAAGATCAGAATTATTTTTCTTTGCAAATGGAATAACTTCAACTGAAGAAAAACTAAGAAGCGTGCAATATTTCTTAGTGTTATTGGTTCTAAGGCGTATGCAGTTGTGCGTAATTTGACAGCACCTGTCAAACCTGTTGACGTCAGCTATGCTGAATTGATACGAACTGTCAAAAACCATTTTCAGCCACCACCATCACCGATAATAATGCGATTCAAGTTCAATACACGTTTTCGCAAGTCTGACAAATCCGTTGCTGAATGCGTGGCACAATTACGTCAGCTTTCAGAACATTGTGAATTTGGAGATTCTCTATCTGACATGTTGCGTGATCGTTTGATGGTTGGCATCAACAAGGGCAGTATTCAACAACGTTTATTGTCAGAAACAAGTTTTAAAAAGCTCTTGAGATAGCACAAGGGTTAGAAACTGCAGAAAAAAAACGCACATCGCTCATATTTCGTTGACGAAACGGAAGCTACAATGGAACGGTCTACAACGCCATCTAGCGAACGGAGCACAGCTTCACAAGAACACGCGTTGTATTACAACAGGTCAACTCTTCCAAATGAACCACTGGCAGTAGACGTAAACATAAGTCAGGCTTCAGTGAAGATGGATATTGGGCGCTACAATCACACTAATGAGCGACCATTCATACAAGGAACTATGGAACGAACAAACTCGTTCATGTTTGAGACCTGCTGAAGTCATTGTTCATAATTACACTGGTGATAAACAAGTTGGCGTAAAAAGGCACAACTACAGTGCTAGTGAAACACATGCAGCAAGAAGTGTTTCTACCACTGCATATCGTAAAAGGAAATGGACAAACATTGCTTGGCCGTGATTGGCTTAAACAGTTGAAAATCAACTGGGGGCAGGTTATGAAACTGAATGGGTTGTTGGCACACACACACACACACACACACCAATACTGGACATAGTGCTATGCAAACACGATGACGTGCTAAAAAATGAGTTGGGAATATTCACGGGCAAAAAGGCAAAGATTGTCCTTGACACAAATGCTGTACCTCGCTTCAATAAGCCACGACCGCTGCCGTACGCTGTTCGTGAGAAGGTACAACATGAACTCGACCGATTGCAAAACCAAGGAGTCATTTCACCTGTCGAGTTTGCAGATTGGGCTGCACAGATCGTCGTCGTTAGTAAACCTGACAATTCGATTCGAATATGTGGTGATTATAGCGTCACTATCAACAAGGCGACACGTGTGGACAAGTATCCTATACCTCGAATAGAAGATCTGTACACCACGCTTGCTGGTGGTGAGAAGTTCACAAAGTTAGATCTCAGGAATGCATCATTTTGGGAATGATCAACTACTACTCTCGTTTCATACCAAACTGTTCGACAGTGAATGCACCATTGTATCGTCTGTTATGCAACGACGTTCCCTGGGCATGGACTGACAATGAGGCACGGGCGTTTGAAACAGCGAAGCGTGTTATTGGTTCTGTTGGAGTGCTCGTGCACTACGATCCAACGAGACCACTTATGGTGAATTGCGATGCATCACAGTATGGCATCGGCGCAGTGTTGGCACACAAGTCAGAAGATGGAACGGACCAGCCAATAGCATTCTCATCACGTTCACTGAGTTCAGCTGAAAAGAATTACAGCCAGTTGGACAAAGAGGCTTTGGCAATGGTTTTTGGTGTCTGTAAGTTTCATCAGTACCTATACGGACGAGACTTTGAGATATATACATACCACAAACCTCTCGTTGATATGCTTGGTGCGGAGAAGGGCGTTAACCCTATGTCGTCTGCACGCATGCAACGGTGGTACTTGACACTATCAGGCTACGATTATCGTCTGTACTACAAACCAGGAAAATAGAACGTAAATGCAGACGCATTGAGCAGACTCCAGCTTCCAGAAACGTTAGATAACACACCACAGCCCTCTGAGATCGTTCATATGATGGAGAAAATCGACAAATCGCCGATCAGCGCTCGAACGATTAATCAGTGGACTGCACGAGAACCTGTGTTGTCGAAAGTATTCGACTATACAATGCAGGGTTGGCCAAAAGGAAAAATCGAAGATGAACAATTACGTCCATGTGCATGGCGAAGTATGGAAATAAGTGCACAAGATGGGTGTCTATTGTGGGGTTCAAGAATCGTTGTTCCGCCACAAGAACGAGCACAGATCTTGGGCGAACTTCACACTTCACATCCAGGAATCTCCAGAATGAAAGCGTTCGCCAGGAGCTACGTTTGGTGGTCTAAAATGGACACATACATTGAAAGGTTGGTTCGTATCTGCCATCAATGTCAAGTCAATCAGCATTTGCCACCCGAGGTACCGATACACCCATGGCGTTATCCTGACACAGCATGGGGACGTTTACACGTGGACTATTTGGATCCATTCATGAACACCATGTTTTCGTAGTGATCGACGCGCGCACCAAATGGACTAAACTTTGTCTTGTTAGTTCAGCGTCTTCTGAGACAACGGTAAGAACATTGCGTCATATTTTCTCAACTCACGGTTTACCGCTGACAATTGTATCGGACAATGGCACGCCATTTAATGGGGAGGAATTCCACAAGTTTCTCACAATGAAAGACATAAGACATACCAACTCTGCGCAGTATCACCCGGCATCGAATGAATTAGCCGAACGTGCTGTTCAGATCGTGAAACAAGGACTTCGGAAGCAAATTGAGGGAGACATTCAAACAAGAGTGGATCGCTTCCTATTCAGCTACCAGAATACTCCGCATGCTTAGACGCAAACATCGTTCTCGGCTAAAACTCCGACATCCCGACAGGAAACATCACGTTGAGGTAAAACTGGAGCAGCAACAACATTATCGCAATGAACATACGCGACAGCGCTCGTTTTCAGACGGTCAAGACGTATACGTCGGTCAACGTGAGCGCGGTACACCGTGGCTGCCTGCAGTCGTCACAAAACAATCAGGACAGATTGTGAACACGGAGCTATTCGATTGTCGTCAAGCCCGTCGTCAGCTCGATAACATGGTTCCGCGTGGTGACGTTACTAACGGATCACCAGCAACGTCTCGTGACGAACTGGTTGAAACCGTGAAACCTGCCGCTGAACCGGAGCTCGTCTTGCGGAGATCTTCACGTCAATGAAAACCTATTGACAGACTGAACTTATAGTGTACATCTGGACATTTGCGCATATATCACATATAGTAGTGTACACTATTCTATTATATGTATATCGCAATCTAAAAGCAGGAGGATTGTAGTAATCTAGTATCTAATGTATGATCCCTGTCTACTGATGAGTACTAGATGAAGGAACTTCCGTCTTGTTCAGTTCTGTCACGTGGAGTAATAAAGTTTACTTAACGCAGCTTATAATGACTTCGTAGTCCAGTAGAACGCAATATATATATATATATATATATATATATATATATATATATATATATATATATATATATATTATATATATATATATTCTACTGACTATATATATATATATATATATATATATATATATATATATATATATATATATATATATATATATATATATATATATATATATATATATATATATATATATATATATATATATATACTTTGACGATATATAACAAGTAATATATGTATATATATATATATATATATATATATATATATATATAATATATATATATATATATATATATATATATATATATATATATATATATATATATATATATATATATCAATGATATGGACAGTAATATAAAATAAACGTATTGAAATTTGCGAATGACACAACAGTTTTTAGAATTGATGATGCCGATAAAAAAATTTACACAACGATCTAGACTAATTAGTTAAATGGTCTGAAAAATTGCAGATGCCTGAACACAGGACACGAGTATTTGGTTGTAAACTGTAAAATGGGAGATACCGTTCTTGGTACAACCATAAAAGAAAATATTTATGAGTAAGAAAAAGTGCTGATATGAAAGGTTTAGAGCAGTGTGGTATTGCAGCTTCAAAGGATAATCAACTCATTGAGTTAATCAGGAAAAAGAGCTACTTATGCCTATGTTGAAAGCAACAGTTAGGCTTTGCTGGGATACTGTATCCCAGCTTGGCGAACATATCGCAAGAAAGGTATAGATACAGAGGAGAGAAACTACAATGATTTCAAAACTGAGATACCTTAGTTATCAAGAACGTCAAAAAATTTTATTTAGAGACAAGGAGGTTGAGTGTAGATCAAATTGAAGTGTTTAATATATTGAATGGATATGGAATTGTTGATAGAAATATTTTTTTTTCATTCAAGAAATATAGTAGAACTAGAGGACATGAAGTAACATTACTAAAAATCAGTATATATATATATATATATATATATATATATATATATATATATATATATATATATATATATATATATATATATATATATATATATATATATATATATATATATATATATGATAACAGGAAGTGCTCTTTTTCTCAGAAGACAATAAATGAATGAAACAAATTATCTACAGATTGTGTAACTGCTAATTGCAGCGTGAATGTGTTGAAAAACAAGATTGACACATATCTCAGGAGGGCGGGTTACACATAAATTAAACACTGTTGAACTAATCATTATCCACTTGCCATCTGGGCCTTTGCCTTGGATGGCAATCTTGTTAAATCTGGTTAGTCTAAACCAAATAAATAAATGGCGGCGCCTAATTTGTGATCATAGCAGGCTGTTGCCGTTCGCTCAGTAGGTGGGGTGTCAGTGTCTTCTTCCATTTCGCTTACACGATGCATCATTTAGCTAATCGGAGATTAATACAATTTCATTCCTAACTGACATGCCAATCTTTATTGAGATCTACTAGTAATATATAAAACTGTACAACAATTAATCACATATATCTCCATAATTTTAATTGAAGTTGAATGAAATACCTACACTTCAAACTATTCAATTATGCAAATGAGCTTTCAATTATATCCTTTGCGTGTAATTGTCCAACATAGTATATCATTGCTACTCAAAAAAGTGGAACTATTTTGTGCTGCGATGCAATTTATTCGAAACACCACAAACCAAATTGTATTGCCTATATATATATATATATATATATATATATATATATATATATATATATATATATATATATATATATATATATATATATATATATATATATATATATATATATATATATATATATATATATATATATATATATATATATATATATATATATATATATATATATATATATTTTACAAGATTTGCTGAAATTATCGACAAATTATAAATATATGTGTTTACGTAGGATGAGCTTTTGACAATTTATAAGTACCTTGTGTCTTAGAACACCCAAGAGTAATATGTGCTGAGAGTTGCGTTGTCACCTATTACCGTCAAGATAATATATCAATAATAATTTATATGCAAGTCGTACTATTAGTGTTTACGCACATAATTGTGTTCGTGTAAAAAGGCTCAAAGTATATGTCAGTCTTGCAGAATACGCTAATATGAACATTTTATTTGCTTACATTTACACTTTGTTGGAATACGTGACGGTGTTGAACCGTGGCTGATATAACTCTATCACGATCGTTTTATTAGTCGGTGTATGTTTATTACAAAATAACTATTTCCTTTTTCTCGATTGTTCTAGATTTATACCGGTACACTTACAATGGTTATGATGTACAATGTAAGTTATGATATCAAATCCCATATTTAGCCAAATAAGCCAATGCGAGTTTTGCATGGCGAATATATATTAGTCGGTCGACATTTTCCTCAATATTTGTGTTCGGTTATGATGGTAGCTATTTGGGACAGGATTAAGAGTGTTTGAAGTATGTGATTTGATAACGACGACTACACTTAGTGTCAAATGAAGATATCCTAATTAACACCAGCGTAATGAAGAATATCTCAGAAGTAAGGATAATAAGATAATGTTGGATCAGATAGGTACTAGGAATAAATAAAAACTGACTTCTACATGGACACTTGAAGGGAAACGGGAATTAGGTCGCCCAAAAATAACCTGGCGAAAAACTTTAGTAAACGAAAATCAAGAACTGGGGTGGAAGTAGTGGAACAAAGCCAAGCATGTGGCCAAAGACAGAGTAAGCTGGAGAAAATGCACTGCAGCCGTGTGTGCGACCAGGCCCAAATAGAATAGCAGAGTTAGGCGATGTGAGCTATTCATGACATTGGAAAAACAGTGACAGTCGATGTCTGACGTATTGGTGGGTTCATCTTTCGGCAATCAATCAATACGTTAACATGGTAATCTTATGCATGGTTGTCGCACTAGTACACATGTGACATCTGAATAACTAGTGTCGTTCTCAGACAAAAGAATACAGAGCGAAGCATTAATTGGCATATGATTGCAGCTTTAATCAGACAATTACATAGAAGACACTAACTTAAATACGGTTTACAAAGTGAATTGCACTGATAACAAGATTTAGAAAGTTACTACGTTGCTTCTACGGCAATTGTGCCCTTCAACGACGTTCGTCGTTGTTTTTGGTCGTCGGTTCAGTGTGGATGGGGTTGAATCACGGAGTGCTCAAGCTTGCGATCTCAGCAACAGATAGCACTCGGTTGTACAACCGTAACTGAAAGAACCATATCTTGTATTACTCACTATTTATATAGTTGATTTCATCACAAAACAATTATGGCTATTAGATTCCATACACAACGATATTATAAATCAAGGTTATTAAGGCAATACACACAATGCTATGTCGCGTTTGTCATGCTTCGAATCTATGTTCTTGCATGCTGTGGTCACCATTAAGATTAATGACCTGAATTATTAGTCCTTTATTAGTTATTTCATTGCAAAGCCGAATATGTCCAAATCCGCTTCTTCCTGCTATATGTATGGGGTCGGTGCGAGCCATTCCTCTGTGGTTATTTTGACAAGTATATAATTATGAAATAATTTTTGTATTCGTGTATTTATATATCATGCATATATTTAGCGTTTCATACACACCTCATCCATGCATCCGGTGAAGCCCTCGCCGCAGCACTGACCTATGTACATTGGCGCATCCGTGTTGGCCATGAAACCTACACACGAGATCCAACCCATGACGCAAATGTGTTTGACACCGTACGGTAAACCGAAGTGATATCAACATTGTTTTCTGCTTCGTCACTTCTTCAATACAATACAATATGCAAATATCCATAATCATTGGCGTATCAGTGACATTGTATTGCTATTCATGTGCATTGTGCAATTTATGTTATGTCTTATTCGCTTGATATGATATGTTCTACTTTTTTCAAGAGACATAAGCATAAAACATAATAAAATAAGGCGCAATAATGATGCTAAAGTGCGATACGTCCAAAATGGCTGGCTGACAACACTTTGCAGCAGCATAATTTTTTTATTATTTACGCATACTCAATAATTAAATCGCTTCTTGAATACTGTAGTTGTCGTACATTGCTTAATGCATTGTGTTCCACATAATATTATAAAAACATTTTACACTAACACACACGAACGTGTCTTCAACAATCCTACCTGAAATAGCACCTGATTCCACAAGAATTCCGTCGATGTAGAATAGCAGTTCGACACCGTTGTAGACCCAAGTTGCGTGGTGCCACTCCCCATTATTGGCCTATAATAGAACAGTAGTCTCAATTTAAAGTCAACCTTAATGCTTTGTGCAGTAACGAGGTTATGGCGTGTAATCGTCAGTTACAATGGAGAGATGCTTATGTGAATATGCACGTAACAAATGTGAATAGCCAAGTGGTTATCCATTTAGGACCTTCTGTTATCTAAGAGTAAACGTTGCTATTGTTGCAATAACGCTGCAATAAAACATCAGGCTTGTGTATGATTTTGTTAAATTATTTTGAACTACTAGTGTTTGCTTCTTACAAGATTTAACAAGATTGGTATCCAAGGCAAAGGCCCAGATGGCAAGTGGACAAGGAAGATATTGGCTTATCGAGAATCCAACATTTTTAATATATGTGTAATCCGCCCTCCTGATATTTGTGTCAACCTTGTTTTTAAACATATTCACGCTGCTAGCAGTTACCAATCTGTAGGTAATGCGTTCCATTAATTGATTGTCCTCTGTGAGATAGAGTACTTCCTTATATCCAATCTACACTGATCCTTTACTAATGATACCTCATGTCTTCTAGTTCTATTACCTGTCTTGACTGAGAAAAATATATTTCTATCAAAATGTTCATACCCATTCAATATCTTTAAAATGTTGGTCTCCTTTTAACCGCCTCTAGGGTTACTAAACCACATTTTTTTCGGTCGTTCTTCGTAAATAAGGTCTCTCAGTTCTGGATTCATTTTAATTGCTCTCTTCTGTATTCTTTCAAGCGTACCTATATTCTTCTTACGATATGGTATTCAAGCTTCTATACAGTACTATAAATGAGGCCTAACTATTGCTTTATACAGAGGTATAATTAGCCTTTTCTCCTTGTATGTTATATTTCTCTTAATCAAACCAAGAATTTTATTATCCTTTGAAGCCGCAATACCACACTGCTCCGAAGCTTTCACATCAGCACGTATTGTAACTGCTAAGTCCTTTTCTTTTACAGCAGTATCTATAACGGTATCTGCTATTTTATAGTTTACATCCAATTTCCCATATCCTGTATGTAGGCATTTACATTTCCCAAAATTGGACAACATCTGCCATTTCTCAGACCATTTCACTAATCTGTCAAGATCATTTTGTAAATGTTGTTTTTCACCATCAGTGTTAACCTTTGTAAACACTTTTGTGTCATCTGCAAATTTGAGTACGTTACTTGTTATATTGTCGTCCAAGTCATTGATATATATTAATAATAATAAAGGTCCTAATACTGATCCTTGTGGTACCCAACTCAAAACTGATTTCCAATTTGAAACTTCTCCATCAACTACAACACCCTGTCTTCTGTCAGTCAGTCTTTGTTCTATCCAGTTGATTATGCCGTCCCCGATGTCATGGGCTTTTAATTTAAGTATTTGATGTGGCACTTTGTCAAAAGTTTTCTGAAAATCTTAGTATATATCTACTGGTGATTCCTCGTCTAGCCACTTAGTGATTTCTTAAAAAAAAACTATGTGTTTAGCATGTCCTCGTTTTAAGGAATCCATGTTGAGATGGATTTAATTATTTAGTTTTAATAAGGATGTCCACCATATGGTCATTAATTAACCTTTCTAATAATTTACAAATCACTGACGTTAAACTCACTGGTCTGTAATTCTCTGACTTATTTCGCGAACCCGTTTTAAATAATGGTATGATGTTTGCTTCTTTCCATTCAATCAGAACAACTCCCTCTTTTAATTTGTTTGTTTCTTTGTTTTAAGTAAGTTGAACACTCTTGCAAGTGGTATACTGATTTGTTCTACTGTTTTCATTAGTAGTTTTGGAGGAATTGCATCAACTCCATGTGATTTATTGTCCTTCATTGCCTTTATTTTCTTAACTACCATTTCTAGAGTTACAACTGACTGCCCTAAATAGTCCGATTTAGCCTCCTGAAATTTACCATTCGGAACTGGTAATGAATTAATATCGTCTCTGGTAAACACTGAACTGAAGTACCCATTTAGGTCTTCCGCCATTAAAAAACCTTGTGGTATTATATTTCCAACACTGTCTTCTAATGGTCCAACCTTGTCTCGTTACGGTACACGCTAATTGTTGCTCATAGCTTCTTTTAGATTGTACAATTTTATTCGTAGCTGCATTGAGTGCCTCTTTGTAAATTGTGTAGTCCTTTCTGGTACGCCTATAAACCCTCCACATGATTTGCTTGTACGCTATTTTTTCTAATAGCTTCTTTTGACAAGTATTTGTTTTTATGCTGTTTTCCTTGTTTTTTCAATGGAACAAATTTATCAATGATATTTCATATTTTAGTATGTTCCAACATTCAACTGCGGTCGTATTCCTCAGCATGGACACCTACCTCCTTGGTGTGATATTACTTTGTATTGGTTATCTAAGCACATTGTTAGTTAACATAAATCAAACTGAACTATCATTCTAAGTTTAAAAATACGACATGTTAGATATTTGTCTACAACATGACTAAGTAATTCCCACCCATGGTAAAAACAAAGCAGTTACATAAAAAAACACAAAGTTCTAACCGTTTGCAAACAAATATGCTACATTTCTCAAAATTATAACCGATATATCTCATAGCCGATATTAGCTGATGGTTTATTACCGCAGAGCCATCCAAAGTCATGTTGTAGTCGGTCCTAATCCCACCGTACAGAGTGCCGTTCTCCGTTGTGATGTGGAAGCTGGGAACCTCGCATTCGCCGTTCTGTACAATGTTTGCCTTTGAGTTGCCGCCGGGCTCGCGCCTGACCCACACTGAGATGGAGAACGCTTCAACATCTCGGCCGGCAAACCAGTGGCGCATGAAGTCAACCTGGCGAACGGCACAAAAGTTTATATGCGTGAGATGTACCTACGAGTCGCGGATGTATAATTCCTTGATGTCATTGTTTAACAGCATCGCGTCGTGTGATGTCAACAACTTGAATATATGGTCAACCGGTTCTGTTAGGGAATAGTGAGACAGCGAACAATGTTGTGGACTCCGCCTAATGGAATCACTTTGGGTCAGATAATGTTGATTCTACTAAGCCTACGAAGCGGCTTATTCAGCTAAGCAGTACATTTTAATCCAGCGGGAATAGGGATTCCGTCCAAACCAATATATTTGGTTCTACTAAACGGATGGTTATGTTATCCGCCATTCTACTAAGAGGAGTCCACTGTACCAAGGATCATATTTCCAAAGCATTTAGGCAAGTATTACTTACCACCAAGTGATCGGTTTCGTTGAAACAGGCCACATTCCCGCGCATCGTGTCGTTTTCAATAGACACGCCACCGTACACCGTCGACACCGCGCGATTGCACGTCACGTCATTGAAATGGTCATCAAACGGGAAATGCAGAAGCATATCGCTGGAGCAGGAATCGGCCTCTGGAAAGACAACGGAAACGTCGGGTCTTCTTCGTCGCACATTTTATGATACAGTAGAACGTTCGGTCCTGTTCGGTGCAGCAGCAGTAAATTAACGGCGGATTCGTTTTCGTAGCACTGAACAGCAGATGTACTAGCTTTCAGTTAGTAAGTGATGTTAACTAGACAGTCCCATCACCAGGCCAGTGTATCCTGTGTGTGAAGGAATTGTAACGGTATCACCAGAAATGTTTGTTTTACTAAATCGATTCCGCATATTAAGTTATTTACGCATTACAGAATTATACATAAACAAACCTGATTCGCAATAGGCGAAATGAATTGTGGAAGTAACTAAGTGTGAAAAAGAACATTTAACAAAGCATATTTATATTTTGTCAGCATATAATACATACACTATCTGTGGGGAGCGGTGGTCTAATAGTTAGAGCACCCGCCAGTTGATGATTCGATTCCGCCTCCGCCGTTTCGAAGCGTCGGTAATTTCGCTCACCCCACTTTGCCAGTGTCTTTTGGAAGATACAGTAAAACCGTTGTTCCCTTCTATTTGATGTATGTACCAAGGGAACTAAGATATCCTACGCAGGGAAATGGAAAAGTCCTGTGATGGCCTCATGAAGTCTAGAGAAGGACACTCTTAAATAAACCATCAGCGCAATGTCCTAGTAGGACTTTGCTGAGTAATTATCCAGAACCAGATCCCCAAAATGGACATATAAGGTATATATCGTGTAGACATACCAGGGTCAATGACATCACAAGTGCAGTTGTAAAGCATGAAGTTCATCCCTAGATTGCACTGTTGTACGGAGTTCACGTCGCCTGGTATCCAGAACTTGCTACTGTCTCCTGGAAAGGCTTCGTAGGGACATTCCCCTGTAACATCGATGTCAATATTTATAGATTCATTATTACAAATGAAGAAAGAACATTATTACGAGATGGAAAGGTTGTAAACATCGAAATAATATACAACATGCCCGTTTAATATATCTATTTAGCCCTTTTTGATGTACACACACATATATATATATATATATATATATATATATTTGACACTGTAAGGGTCCAGCTTGCGCTGCTGGTATAGATACTCACGTGGTGCAGTTATCGAGTTCACTACCTAGCGACTAGCTATAGTTTGATTGTATTTCCGTCAGTTTTAATGGGAACCACGCTAGAACGTGGGCACTGTTTACGCGATTCAAAATCGCGCCCTTCCTGCTATCGATGGCATTATTTTGGCCAATCAAATGTAGTGATTTAGCCCGGAAAATTCAAATGGAAAGGAAATGGCACAACATGTTTTTAAAACGGCGTTGGATAGTCCGAAAACAGGAGATTTTTTGAAACTCTGAATATCCCATTTTTATTTTTATTTATTCTTGGAAATTATGTTATTTTAAACATATGTATTATTTGCACAGTATTGATAGCATTTGTTTACGCTTAATATTCTCTCGTGTGGAAAAGGCTAATATCTTATACATGTTTTGTGTTCAATATTCTTAAATGTATGTGATAATAATTATGCAATATACTGATATGAATATTATTCTTAATATACGCTGAAGAATTTTTTATTTCGCTGTAATCGATTGTCTTGTAATATAATTATCAGGTGATTTGAGTTTATTTCTGTTGATTATTTGAGTTGGGCAAAATGGTGGTTCCCATGATATAGACAGTTATTGTCTTAACGTGACTATCCATGAAGTCATCAGTTTTGTATTATATGTGTTTGCATAGCTCCTCCTTCTGCCTAAATAAACTGAGTTAGAGTATGAACCTACGCCTTGTCAGGCCATACATGTTGTCACGTACCAATAGTTTCGTTTTCGGGTTCATCCGTCGGGACGACTATGCCTGGTAAACATAAGCGGTCGGTAGGTTCATCCAAAACACACGTATGGTACTCCTGACTCCAGTAGAGGTCGCCACATGTCATTTCGTGCGCCAAGTACTCGCCGTTGCCCACAGGCTCACACAAGATGAACGCATGACAGTTGAATACATGGGGCAGCCATACCTGACCGCGGGTGTAATCGCACTTGGAACAATCAGGGATTTCCGCTACAGTGCAACATAAAGTGGTTCGTGTTATAAAAAGGACACATGCAACAAATATCATTACTCGTTAACTTGATGAGAGTTTCGCATTGATGAAAATGTTCATGAAGTTTGGAAATTGAATGAATATACAATTTCTTTCTTGACAGGATTATGAAGATAACTTACTTTAGCCTTTTCTGTAACCGTCGGTTGCCTTCTTCAGGAATATAATTATGGGATTTAGTTATTCTTCTGCTCACCAGATTGTATGACGGCGACAGCTCTCTCGCCATGCCTTCTGGCGAGCAGAAGAAGAACTACATTCCACAATTTAGTTCCCGAAGAAATTAAGCGAATGTTGTTGAACTTCATAGAGGTGTCGAGAAGTTTAGTTTCAAATTTGTGATCTTGTTTCTAGATATACTGCAAATTATACGAGTGACCAATACATAGTCCTTATTTCAACGGTGTTGTACATGTTATCCTACGGTGAATGTTGAATTTACACTATTTCAGCTCCATACTCATACTCGTTCATAGTAAACAATAATACAGATTTTGTTTTCAAAAATGTTATGATAGAGACCCCTATCCGAAAAATATCACCCTAGAGCATATCACGATTGAAAACAAGTAACATTAGTTTGCGTGTATTGCGAAAGGGTGACATGGCTGCCCTGTTCAATTCGACTGTCACATAAAAGTACCATTCATTTTCTACGGCATTTTCGTAGATGTTACCTTCACAAGAATCGATATTGTATTAACATAATATGTCGTTCAGTTGCACAGATTGACTTATTTGTGGCACACGATAAAGTATAAAGTAAGTAATATATGCAAAGAGGGTAAGTAGAAAATGCTCACGTAGTCCTGGTGTCGTGACGACATTTTCCTTGTTTCTGTTAGCTGCAGATATCAAATAATAATAACAATAATAATAATAATAATATTATTATTATTATTATTATTATTAATAACAATAATAATAATAATAATAATAATAATAATAATAATAATAATATTAATAATGATAATAATAATAATAATAACAATAATAATAATAACAATAATAATAATAACAAAAATAATAACAACAATAATAATAATAATAATAATAACAATAATAATAATAATAACAATAGTAATACTAACAATAATATTAATTAACTTCTATGGCGCCTATATCCTCACGAACCTGAGCTCAGAGGCGCAACAAAACAGAATCATTAAGCATAATCGTGAACAGGGACGCGCAAACGTCAGTGAAATAAATATGATACATAAATATTATCGTTATACATGGTATATATGACTGTTATTTGCATGCATGGTATACATTAATGTTATCTTTATAAAAGCAAATCCCGAATGTTATCATTATACTTGGAATGCACGAATAGTGTCTTTGTACGTTGAATATACGAATGCTATCACAATAATTAGCAATAATAGCCACGCTCGCATGTCGCGAATATCAGAAGCCCTCACATTAATACGAGGAGATGGATCGGCTACACACTTAGGAGAGATGCGAATAAAAAAAAAATTAGCACTAACCTGGCCCCTTAAGGTAAAAGAAAAAGAGGAATGCCAAATTAACTTGAGGAAGGACTGTGGCAGTAGAGAGAAACCAACCGGGTGGAGTTCGTGGAAGATGCAGAAGCCGCAGCTAGAGATCGTACGAAGTTACGAAGTGGCTTTGTGCACCAACTAGGGTGCGGACAAGGTAAGTAAATAATAATAATAACGGCTGAGAAATGCAAAGTGTGAAGATTGTAGCGACATCAGATGAACATGCGTGACTTACTCGCACTGCACGTTTCGGTGTCGATGCGCTCCGTTAGATTCTGGATGGCAGTAATATCCGAGACGTTCATTACGTATACCTCCTCGGGCGAGCTGGCCAGTTCCACCATCATGTCGTAGTCCATTCGACCAGATCCTATCAAGAAACATACTAATAATAATAACTTATGTCGCGCCTAAATTGTTCCGCACACAAGCGCATCAAACTAAAACGGTAGCAAAAGACCAAGTTGTCAAAATACGGATAGCTAAGTAGTAGCTAAGAGTGAAAGATAAGTCTTTGTATGACCACAACATGTTAGTATGTTATCTAACACTAATAGGGAGTGAATTCCAAAGAGTTGGTGCAGCAATCGATAAAGCCTTGTTACCAATATTTCTTTCAACTCTGGGAACAGAATTCAGTGATCGAAGCTGCGTATTTCTAGGTTTTCTCGAGTAAGCAGTGAATGTAAATGTGCTGGTTGCTTAGATGAAACATAATTGTCGTATTCTAGAAATGAGATCGTTCCTAAATGTGAACTCCACCTCCATATCTAACCTATGGTAATTGCAACTCAGAAGATCCTCTAGAAACCGCCTTGGGGCTTAAGATGAGGACCACATAGAATACATTAATAAAGTAATAAAATAAAATACAGGTTACATCAGACTGAAGCATACGTCAACATATGTATACTAACTATGTGCCAACGACATACGTCGACAGCTAATATAGAAAATAGTAATATAAAATGACACTTTACTTTTTGGATTACTTTTGACAATTACGATTGAATATTGTTTGTACACCTCCAACGGAATAGTTGCATGATAAAAGTACCTTTTATAAAAAGAGATTGAGAGACTACGGTTTGCAAGCAAGTTCACTGAGATGACTGCTAACATTTAAATACCAACATGGGATTTTCTATTTTGAGTTGCTGAGAGCTGATGTTGACGTACCAACAAAGAAGAGCTGTACACCCTCTGCCTTAGCCGCTTCCGCCTCCGGGATGGTGTCGTTGTAGTCGACGTTCGGTACAGCATCGCTGACGAACACCGCAATGTGCTCTGAGTCGTCTCGGCCGAAATCGTCGAACATTTGGCGCATGACTTTCAGAGCCGCAGCCAGACTTGTCAACCCAGCTATGTGCGTGGCGCCCCATACCTTGTCGACGATCTCATCGACCACGTACGTTTCGTTCAATTCCTGTAAGTGACGTTGATCAATAGTAGCGAGAAGCCGTATCGGTGCTACATATTAGATAAGCTAAATGAAATGTTTTAGCATGGAAATAACAGTGTACATAGTCAATGGATGTTTATTATAAAGCAATTAACTAGTGGTATGCTTTTTCGTTTACACGTAATTTGATAAATGACTCCGTCGTTCAGTATTATAGTTGAATGGACAGTCATTCCGAAAACGGTCCATAGAATTGAATAAATATATGTACGGTAAAACCTACAGTAGATTACGAAATTACGGTATACGGGCCACAATAAAATATTATAACATATATGCGTGTATGTGTGTGTGTGTGTGTGTGTGTGTGTGTGTGTGTGTGTGTGTGTGTGTGTGTGTGTGTGTGTGTGTGTGTGTGTGTGTGTGTGTGTGTGTGTGGGTGTGTGTGTGTGTGTGTGTCCGTGCGTTCGTGCGTGCGTGCGTGCGTACGTGAGTGCGTGTGTGTCTGCGTGCATGCGTGCGTGAGTGCGTGCGTAGATGGGTGCGTGTGTGCGTGCACGAGATTGTGTTACTATGCTTCTCTAGTATATCATCGCTACATACCAGGATAGTTTGGACAGTGGTTGAGTAGCTGATAACGCCCACATGTGTTTCGTTGTAGGACACCTTGAGACCCTTGATCACGTCAATGGCGAACTGTTTCTCGATGTACCAGTTACGGTCAACGATGCTGGCCGACGAGTCGAGTACAATTATGATGTCTCCTCTGCAGGTGCCCTCATCTAACAACGGAGAGGTAATGATCATGCCAACGTACGCAGCTCTTCTCATTGTATGTTTTGATGTTTTGATAAAACGGATGATCGTGTCACTGAGATTTAAGAATAACGTACGTGCTTGTGTGCGGGCGTGCGTGCGTGCGTGTGCGTGCGTGTGTGTGTGTGTGTGTGTTTGTGTGTGTGTGTATGTGTGTGTGTGTATGTGTGTGTGTGAGTTTGTGTATGCGTGCGTGCGTGCGTGCGTGCCTGCGTGCGTATGTATTCTCTCTTGGTTTGTTATCACTCCATACACACGTACGTACAAATTTGTGGATCCATTAAAAACAGTTTTACTTCGAGCGTTTGAACCACCCCCACCCACCTCCCACCCCCACCCCTTCTATTCCAAAGTATATCAACTTACACGCATCACATGGATGTGTATTACAGCGCATTGTCTGAGTTTCAGTGCCATTGTCATTGGCTCTCTCCCTCTCTCCTGAACCGCATGGTTCCGTGCATTCTGTCCATGTGCTGTTCGCGTACGGATCTGAGCGGACGACAAATATGTCTTGTTAAACACCCTAGCTGTTATGCATAAAGTCGACGAAGACCGATGGTGTTTCATGAAAAAACTACGATTTATTTTTAAGTAATCATGACATTAAGCAATAGCAAAAACACATTTAATAGCCTTAGTGAGCGTACATGACATACTGCAAAATACATATTTAATAATGTTACCAACGTAGTAGTAGTAGTATGCACAGTAGCAGACACAGTACTCCAGTATTAGCACGAAACTATTAACAATTCTAATATTAACAATGTTAGAATTTTAGCAGCAACATATGTGTAGCATATATAGCCGCCATACAAGCTCATACAACCAGACGCTCTATTGTATGTATTATTTATCGTAGTGGTTGTTGCAGCATCTACGCTTCTCATTATCCTGTTAGAGAGACAGAGCTTTGAACTTACGAGCGCAAGGCACTACGCCGCAGCTGGCTTTTTCAATATAGGCAAGGGAGCCGTTGGCGTAGGCATATCGCGTTTGTTCCCCTTTTCCGCAGGTCTTCGTGCAGGCTGACCACGGTTCCCAATCTGCAGCACACATGGGTCAAATATGAACCGTTCATGTATTCTTGTCATCACCAAGAAGAATCATACACCTTTTCTGCAGCGTCATGGACGTTCTGAATACATATTTCGCATCGGTATATATATGAATTGTAGGCAATATTTAACTAGGGATATCAATATACATGCAGCTTTCTTGACGTTCTTGTGTTGTCCGTTGACTATTTTTCAGTATCAAGTTCCTGGCGTTCATTGACGGCACACTCTGCATTCGTCACGATGCCCGTTTACATGAAACCGCGATCTGAAAGTTATGCTTTTACATCTACTTTCTTGTTTCAACACAGAATATAGATACAATGGTTTAAACATGTAAGAATGTGTCGAAACGCGACGTTCTTGCGTTACGCTCTGACAGTCACAGTAGAGTCGACACCGCCATAAGAACATCCAGTTGGTATAGCGAATTCATTGTACTAAACAAAACATCAACACCAATATGTCGTTTGTCATACTATATAACGTGACCTTTCAGTACATGGACTCATGCTATGCGGAACAACCGCTTAAAAGGAACAACTTTCTAATCTCTGTTTTGCGATAAATGATCTCCAGTTGGATATATGGAACATATTGACTAAGTTCCCACATAAAGCGAGGTTCCATTGTTATCTAATAACTCTGCTATCACCGTCATGTGATTAGATTTTTGCTAGACAAGTTAGCCGTCCACTATTTTCTACGGGAAATAAGTATATGCCAACGTTACGACATGAAACATGCATTACCTTGAGCTTCTGCTGACGGAAGAAATAAGTATACGCCAACGTTACGACATGAAACATGCATTACCTTGGGCTTCTGCTGACGGAAGAAATAAGTATACGCCAACGTTACGACATGAAACATGCATTACCTTGGGCTTCTGCTGACGGAAGAAGAAGTGTAACAACTGGAAAGAGAAAGAACTCATATAAATCATTTAACAACAGACAACATCATTGTGTTCAGTGATCGGTCCTTAAAGCGAATGTACAACGAATTTCATTCATTAACTGATGCGTAGTTAGTTGGGGACGTCCATATTTTCTGAATGTTTCGTACTTAACGTACATCTGAATTAACAATGTTACATTTCATGTTTTAATCTGTATTGTTATTGTACGTTTACCGTCAGAATTTGTATAAAACGGGAATTATACAGACCAATAAATCATCCTAAAAAAACGTTATATTCAAGTTATTGGTCGGTCTTTTAATATAGTAAAGCGTGATCTGCATGTGTCAAAACATAGAAGAGCATGTTTTCTGGCATTACAAACCGTCAACATATTTTCGAAAATACTAAGAGAAGAAAGACCACGTTTGTAACACGTCGTGTGTGGATGTTATTATTAATCAACCGTATGTTATAAACGCTAATGCGTTCAGTGTCGCGATGTCGCGCAATTAGCCAATGAAAATAAAACCTCCCTTAACAAATGCACATACCTACGCTGGTTATGCTAATGTGGCGGGTGTCCGGGAGGTAATTCTGACAAATGCATAGCAACTGAATTATCATAATAACGTTAAAATCACCCGCGTCATCATCCCCATACTGCAATTATTTGTAAAATTATTATTATTATCATCTTCCTTACCATCCACATTGTCAGCAGTAGCCGTGTTTTTATATTGGTATAAATTACCCACCATATTTTATGTTTTGAATAGATTCTGAAAAATGACATCCACGACACGGTTTAAGACTCTTGTATTTTTGCATCCGGTTTCGTGATTAAATGACATTAAATAACGAACTTGAAACCGGATACAGAATGCTCTACGCTTCATGAAAGCAATGACACTTACCCGCTCCGGCTAGCAGCACGTACAAAACTCGAGATGAGGACATCATCTATAACAATCGGAGAGTTGATGACGTACTTTACAAGAGTTGCGTTTTATTAGAACATTCTGAATACTAAACAATTATGATAATGAATACACGTTCCTTCTAAGCAGTGCACACTCCATATGAACGTTAACCTTTGTAACAGGCCATTGTTTTTTTCTGAGAAATATGTATTATTTATCAGTTTACATAATTGATTCAATAAAATGATGAAGTGTTAGAGAAAGCAACACACAATATAGATCAATGAAAACATAACACGACCAATAAATACGTAGATACACTTGATGTAGATGCTAATGGTTATGTCGAAGTAAAGAACATAACGGAAAAGTCACAATGTTACTTACTACGATGTGAATTATCACTGCAGTTGAGGCTTTTCGGTGATGTCGCTCCGCTACCAATAACCAATGCGATTTACGTCTCTCCTTTTAAGCTGAACTTCAAGCAATTAAGATGGACTTCGACTATAGAGGAGTGGTCAAACTGACCATATCGGTTGACCTGGCTGATTTATGGATTAATTATATTAAATAGGTGTTTATGTTGACGTCAGCAACATGAAGTGGGAGGGACATGTTTGTATTCCCGTGAACGGGTGATCAACGTAGTCAGAGTTTGTATTGACGTCAGCAACGTGAAGTTGGAGGGGCATGTTTGTATTCCCGTGAACGGGTGATCAACGTAGTCAGAGTTTGTATTGACGTCAGCAACGTGAAGTGGGAGGGGCACGTTTGTATTCCCGTGAACGGGTGATCAACGTAGTCAGAGAGCTGGGATGTTGTTAACATTTTATTTAAGAAGAAGAAGAATATAAACAACAATACTTATGAAATTACGTACAATGTCCACACACAACAGGCAGTCTATTAAATAAAAACACAACGTTAAACATTATACATATATACAAATGATTTAACTCTACGCGTTAGACAAGGTTTATGTACTGAAACAATTAGCTAAGTCAACCCTTTAGGATTACTTAACCATAACCATAGGGAATAAACCTTGTCAGATGAATGGGTCACAGCAAAAAGCATTGAAAATCAGTTGTTAAGTGGGGATTTTGCATTATACATGTGTGTGTATATATATATATATATATATATATATATATATATATATATATATATATATATATATATATAAATATATATATATATATATATCCTATACACACATATATATATATATATATATATATATATATATATATATATTATATATATATATATATATATATATATATATATATATATATATATATATATATATATATATATATATATATATATATTGACATTTTGGGTTAAATTAATATTATTTATTATTAAACATTTATAATGCGCAATGTATCCATGTGAAACACCTGCTCAAAGGCGGACGGACTGCCTGACTGATTGAATGATTGATTGACTGACTAGATGAATGAATGAATTACTGTCTGTCTGACTGACTGACTGACCGACTGACTGATTGATTGACTGACTGACTGACTGACCGACTAACTGACTGACTGAACGGTTGAACGACAGCAAGGTTGAATGCCTGAATGGCTGAATGACTGGATGACTGGATGAATGAATGATGTAGCACATAATTGACAAGACATAAGTGAATATCAACTGTTTAACACCTATTCCATGTGATCTGAGTTTGCTAACGTTCTCATTTTCAAAATGGTTATTTTGTGCACATGTATTCAAAGGACATAGTGTATGCCAAAGCAAGGTGAACATGTCAAAGTCGCACCCGTTATCTTGTGTTTGTTGAGTACACCCTCCTTCCTGTTAGTAGGCCTACACAATAATTAGTGTTATGTTGATTAGGACTTTGGTCGGTTGATGCATGGACATGCATGTGAGAAACAACGGTACTTTGGTGGCGAGAATGACAAGATTTAACAAGATTGCCATCCCAAACAACAAGTACCAGATGGCAAGTGGACCAGGAAGCTATTGGCTTATCGAGAGTCCAACAATTTTCTCATCTATGTGTAGCCCGCCCTTATCAAATATCTGTCAACTATATTTTTTAACATATTCATACTACTAGCATTAAAACAATCATTTGGCAGTTTGTTCCATTAATTTATCACCCTCTGTGAGAAAGAGTACTTTCTCATGTCCAACCTACACTGCTCCTTAACTAATGCTGCTTTGTGTCTTCTGGGTTTACTGCCTTCTTTAAGTTTAAAGAACATATTCCTGTCAACATCCTCATAACCATTCACTATTTTAAACACTTCTATTTGGTCTCCTCTTAGTCTCCTGGTCTCCAGTGTTATCAAACCACATTGTAATAAGCGACTTTCGTCACTGAGATCTCTTGACCGACTTACTTATTACTATTGTTCATATTGTCACATTTAGCACCTTTTATGTCGCAGTTGGTGGGCTTGGTGTCGACTGTTCTAAGTAGCCGTATTTCGCGTGGGACCCGCGGTATGATTGAATAGGTGAAACTGCCACTTCCGGCTCCGTACCGCTGTCGACAACACATCCAGCAACGTGTTGAGTTTAGCGATGTAGACTTTCATGTACACTGATTACACGCAAACATCGTCTACAGTTTCAACTAATGACAGTCGACACATTCTCATTTCCTCCGCTTTTGGGGGCGTGGGACAATTTCAGTGAAGCGACATTCTGCAAAATTGTTCTGTGATTAGCTCAATCTTCCATTTTTGTGAACTCGAACTGCAAGGTTAGTGGACAGTTTTTAATGTATTCTTCATTATGTTTCTTCTTGGAGAAATCTCATTTCGTGAACACACTTCTAACATAAAATTACGCCAAAACATAATAACAAAGCTATTGACCGTTTTTGAAACGAAACATTGCCCACCATGTGTGGATACAGTCATGTCGTCAGTGAGAACGCGTAGGTTATTAATTCCGCGATATTGTTATTATAGACAAGGGCTAATACTCACTGTGCGTATATTGTGTCGACACAGTTTGTCGATAACCATGAGCACATAGAACACAAAGATTCATCAACAACTCGTAGATAAGGTGAAGCAGAGACAATGGAGTTCGCTTGACCATATTCTCTGAATGGACAGGATTAGCCTTCCACCCGCCGCTCTCAAATGGACACCCCAAGGGAATTGGGGGTGTCCATTTGAGAGTGTACATGGAAGACCATATGGTGGACTTCCTCGATAAGCATAAATTATTAAATTCATCTCAAAGATTACTACTTAAATTAAAAGCCCATGGTATCGAGGATAGCATAACTGGCTGGATAGAACAATGGCTGACTGACAGAAGACAACGAGTTGTAGTAGATGGAGAAGTTTCAAATTGGAAATCGGTTTTGAGTGGGGTACCTCAAGGATCAGTATTAGGACCTATATTATTCTTCATTTATATCAATGACTTGGACGACAGTATAACAAGTAACGTATTGAAATTTGTGGATGACACAAAACTGTTTAGAAAGGTTAATACTGATAGTGATAAACAACATTTACAAAACGATCTAGACAGATTAATGAAATGGTCTGAGAAATGGCAGATGCTGTTCAATTTTGGGAAATGTAAATGCCTACATACAGGACATGGGAACTTGAATGTAAACTATAAAATGGGAGATACTGTTCTGGGTACTACCGTAAAAGAAAAGGAATTAGGAGTTACAATAAGCGCTGATATGAAAGTTTCAGAGCAGTGTGGTATTGCAGCTTCAAAGGGTAATCAAATTCTTGGATTGATTAGAAGAAACATAACATACAAGGGAAAAAAAGTTAATTATACCTCTTTATAAAGCAATAGTTATACCTCATTTAGAATACTGTATACAAGCATGGAGACCATATCGTAAGAAGGATATAGATACGCTTGAACGCATACAAAGGAGAGCAACTAAAATGATTCCAGAACTTAGAGACCTTAGTTATGAAGAACGCCTGAAAGAATGTGGTTTAACAACTCTAGAGACAAAGAGGTTAAGAGGAGATCAGATTGAAGTTTTTAAGATATTGAATGGTTATGAAAATATTGATAGAAATATGTTTTTCTCACTCAAGAAGGATAGCAGAACTAGAGGACATGAGGTAAAATTAGTAAAGGATCAATGTAGATTGGACATCAGGAAGCACTCCTTCTCACAGAGGACAATAAATGAATGGAACAAATTGTCTACAGATTGTGTAACTGCTAGCAGCGTGAGTATGTTTAAAAACAAGGTTGACACATATCCAGGAGGGCGGGTTATAAGTAGGTGAACATTGTTGGACTCTCGATAAGCCAATGGCTGCCTTGTCCACTTGCCATCTGGGCCTTTGGCTTGGGTGGTAAATCTTGTTTAAACTAAGAAGTAGACCACTGGGAACTTGGTTAAGGACTGTTGAAGAAGAAAAAACGAAGATGACTGGGAATACATTAATGGAACTTGGCTGGTCGCCCACGATCGTGCTGGCTGGAGAAGTTATCGCCTTATGTGCATGTGGGAGAAAATGTGCATGTGGGAGAAAAGAGAACTGAGTGAGTGAATGAGCGCCCACATTATCCTCTTTAAAATATATCCTGTAACTAACTTTCTATGTCTAAATTTTGTATGTCGAGCGTTGCTAGGGGTTCCTCTTTCCTTTGTTTACTTTAATATGGCGGGAAAGTTCGATTTCAAAGTTAAAGTTGTATTGGCGATCCTAGAGGGAAGAAATTATTAATTTTGTTTTGTTAACAGTATTTAGTTTGACTTGTGTTATAAGTTGAAGTATTAATATAAAAACTTTGAATTGTTAGTTTAGGATTAGGATTTTGTGCAGCTGTTGCTTCGTACGTTTATGCACTTGAACCGGAACCGGAAACCTCGAATTCTAGTATTGTTCGGCTTACTAAATAAAATACAGCTGTATTAAACAAAACGGATAAGGTGAAATATATAAATTGTGTGTATGTTTTACGAGATCATTCCAAATACGTTTTCTACCCGTCTCATTGTAGCAATTGGTTGGCGCTCAGTAAACAAAACCATTCATGTATAGTTTCAACAGTCACACTTAATTGCTGCAATATGACCAATATCATTATGACAGACACGTGTCTATCAAAGGTCTAATAATCCGTGACAAACACTCGTTCCTCCTCGATATATACGATACGTCGGGATGGGCGCAAAACGCTGATTTTAAAAGCGAGTACTGCAGTATTTCAGCAGCCTGCGTATTAATTTACTGCTGTTTAGAAGAACTTCCAAGGAAGGTAATTACTCCCATCAAATTTCGTAATGAAATGTTTTCGCCAGAAGCTACTTGAATGTTGGGCAAATATGACTCGAAAATGAACAAACGTGGGTTTTTATAGATTTGTTTATAGATTGTTTCATCCTGAAAATTCTAGCGTGACCGAAGTTTGCCGTTTCCTCAAAATGGGCATTCATGCATGCAAACACTGACGTCACTTTCACACATGCGCAGTACGCTAGTTGGCAAAGCCTCCAGCCAGCTGAGCTGTCACCAATAACTCCCGTGCAATGCTCGAGCAAGCATGAATGAATATTGGGCTTAATACGCGATTGTTTTAAATCCCACTGCTTGGGGAGGTTACAGTAAGACATTAGAGTACGCTGACTGCCTTAAGAAGTTGGCAGATCCGTAGTTTGCTCAAAACGGCTGGCAACACGATCACTGCCTCTGGCCCTATTGCAACGTTCGGAGACGTATTCAGTAACGCGATCATCACGCCAGGAATGTTCAACTGAGTGTCGGTGAAAGCTTATGAATAACTCACTAGCACAGTTGAATGATAGATATTCTGATTTGTTTCATAAAAATAAGCAGTTTAACGGTTTTGTTCGCCAGACAAGGAACATGTGCCAATGTTGATGCATTGCGTGAAACAATGCCAGCACCACTCTGTAGGCCTGGCTGTGTCCGTAGGGGTTCAGAGATTACAAACGTTTGCTTTATTCGACGTTCATTCTGCTTTTATTTTATTTTATAGCTACCAGTTGTCACGAATGTTATATCTCCATTGGTAATATTAACCGTTAATAACAATAACTGTTCAAAGTTTATATCTGAAATCTCGTCCACAAACACAAAGGCTTTGTCTGCGTGTGATCGCATTCAGCAAGTGCTATATTCACTATCCAACTTATAAACCGACAATGACCCAGCCAAATAGCGACTGGTACATCTCCCAACAGCACAGGACACAACCATGATTTTGTAGGCGTGCGTATATACGTGTAAAATGCAAAACAAAATAGAAAAGTATCCGTCGAAATAAACACTAACCACGCCTGTCAACCGTGTTTTCCAACCACACATTCATATATGTGTAACTCGCCCTCCCGCGATATGTGTCAACCTTCTTTTTAAACATATTACTGCTGTAGCAGAACGTGTGTTCGTGTTTTCAGGCACGATGCATTTTGATAAATTAGCCAAAACCAAAGTTTGCAATACATTATAGCTTCGCATAGCAATTGTTTTTGTTACCAACATATCATTATCACTAGATTTAACAAGATTTTCACACAAAGCTAAAACTCTGCGCGACAAGTGGAAAAGGACAGTCATCACTCGTTGCCCGCTCAAGCACTGAAGTATCAAAGAAGAAGAAATTTGACCTTGATGGGGCTTTTCCCAAGGTCACTGTAGCACATCTCGTTGTCATCATTTGTGCATGTCATAGTTGGCGGAGTTTGTGCTAATGAAGGTAGCGTGACGTCATCCCTCCAGTGGAATGTCTGTCATTGACAGCTAATGGTGGCTGAGGCAGTGCAGAGAAAACGCTTAACTTTCTCGCGAACCCTACCCCAACTTTTCTACGCTGTTTCTGTGGATTTCCGCTTCCGAAGGCGCGGCCACCATCTCGTTCATCTAGACGGCCCGCCTCGTCGAAATGTGTTCCGCTCAGCAACACAATATCGATGTTATACCTATTAAGCTTTTTCATGGTCGTTCTTGTCTTGTCACGCGCCCAATGAACCTGTACCCTGAATGTATCTAAGTGGACCCACTGGATCTTCTTGCACATTATATAGTATCGGTGGTTTTTGAAATTACCAACTGACAGACATATAGACATATTTACTTTATTTTACCCATATACATACATTTTCGTAAAATATTAACAACAATGTAAGTATACGTTAATTTCTGCTAATTTCACTTCACTAGAAGCAAGTTTCGAAACGGCAACAATAGGATTCGAACCCCGGTAATATAAGTTTACGTTCTAACCATTGTGGATTTGCGCCCCAATTTAGCTCAGCAAACAGTAACTGCGCAGTTAACAATCAACCGAGGCGAAAACACGAAGGCGCCAGATTGACCTACGCAATTGTCACCTTCCAGTATTGACGGAAAGATGATATTAGTCGACACATACTGCTTGCACCCACGCATTTTCAGTATCCTCAGATGAAACGAACAGGAAACAACAGGGTGAGCTTCTAATGCCGAATAGTATTTGTGTGATACATATGACGTATGTGTCAGGATATTAGTCATCCATCAACTGGTGTGAGTAATTAATACGTTACCTTGACCAGCGGAAATTGATACATCCGTGTGCTGGTCGACCGATGAGTTACACCTACGTGTTTTGCATTTCGTCCGATGTCATTAAGTTGACACATTATCTGCACTTACGTCAAACACCATTAAAGAAGAGTCATATTAATTAGCCAATGAATTAACTTCAGTTGCTCCTTATTCTCCCAACCCTCACGCTCTCTTGTTATTGTTATATAATTCTCCCAACCAAAACGCCTTTCTATCAACCATCACGCTCTCCCGTTTTATCTATGTCATTCCCCCAACCCTCTATATCATTCCTCCAACCCTCTATATAATTCATACAACCCTCTATATAATTCATACAACCCTCTATATAATTCATACAACCCTCTATATCATTCCCCAACCCTCTAATATAATTCATACAACCCTCTATATCATTCATACAATCCTCTATACCATTGATACAACCCTCTATATCATTCCCCCAACCCTCTATATAATTCATACAACCCTCTATATCATTCATACAACCCTCTATGTCATTCCCCCAACCCTCTATATAATTCATACAACCCTCTATATCATTCATACAATCCTCTATATCATTCATACAACCCTCCATATCATTCCAACAAACCCTCTATATCATTCTTACAACCTTCTATATCATTCATACAACCCTCTATATCATTCATACAACCCTCTATATCATTCCCCCAACCCTCTATACCATTCATACAACCCTCTATAGCATTCCTCCAACCCTCCATATCATTCCCCCAACCCTCTATATCATGCATACAACCCTCCATATCATTCCCCCAACCCTCTATATCATGCATACAACCCTCCATATCATTCCCCCAACCCTCTATATCATGCATACAACACTCAGGTAGTGGTGTAACGATAACTGGCTTGTTTTCTTTCATTGTTTTAAACAAATTTTACGCCATATAACAAATAGTGCAAGCGGCCACCGACAGCACGAACATATTGTCCAAAGTGTACTAATCACTGTTCTCCCAAAACGCCGAGACCCCCCTCCCCCACCCCAACAGTTACTCCAGTGCATAGAGGCGAAGAGATTATCAATAACAATTGCCAAGGTAATTCATACACATCAGCACTGACTAATTTAGATCGTCACGTGATTAGGCAATCATCTATAAGTTCAGATTCATTCATTGCTGACAACAGTTCGACCAAAGCTGCTTCCGAGCTTCTACGTGTCTTAATAAGCACTGATCTGTAATTGCCATGCATTTTTGGTAATCAAGTACATTCATTTGAAAATCGCTATCGTTAATTGTTACTATTTTCAGTGGTTAATATGCAGTCGAAGAGAATTTATCAACCGGCGACTGGGAGGCTCGCGTTCATTGTCCTTGGTACGTATGTTTAACAATATAATGTTTAGTTTGATAATTAGTTTACAATATAATGTTTTGCGTGCGTGCATGCGCACATGCTTTATTAACATTAATTGTAATTATATATATATATATATATATATATATATATATATATATATATATATATATATATATATATATATATATATATATATATATATATATATATATATATATATATATATATATATATATAGTATGTATAGGTATATATCATGTATAGGTATATATCATGTATAAGTATATATCATATCATGCTTAAGTATATATTTATGATCATTTTCCAAGCACATACCCATGCGACAATCTCATTCAATAAGAGATAATCATGTTAATTAAGTATGACCATCAACATCATCAGCTGTGGATTGAAATGCATGTCATAGGAGGCTGTTTTGTTAACTTCTTTGTGATTCCATCATTAAGATGTTGATTGGGTAGTTGGAAATCCATGGGAAATGCGTCTGTACTAATACATACATAAACTGATTATCCCTTCTCACTGGTTTCAGCCGTCCTGTCCCATGCAGTGATGACGGCTGCGGCTGAAGGTGGTGAGTAGATGAGTTGTTTCTATCGTTCCAATGTCACAATTCCTGTCTCTTCCGTTGCACGGTAAGGCTGATTTGCGCTGTATAATTAATATTTTCGATACGTCAGGTATATCAAACCTGCCACATCGGATGACACGGACTGACAAATCATATCGTATGCTGGCTGATATCGGATGAAACCATGCCCAACGTTTGGCTACTGGTATATTTCTCATATATTCCTGGCGTTTGTAAGACGTTACCATACTAGCAATAATGGGTAAATGCTTCAATGAGAGATAAGGTTGTATGAAATCTGCATTGTCAACTGCTGTGCCACCCCAAAGTTCATTATCTTACGATACTGTTAGCAGCAAACATCATATATTTCTACGTACTCTACACAGACGGGTTTCATCTTATTAAACTGGTTTCTCAAACTATCATACAATAGGACAACAGTTTCTTTTACTGCCCTGGTTACTACTTTATCAACCGCCTCTGCTCTATTGTCATCATATGTTGCATATAGCATTCCAATTTCCCGACTACCTGACAACTTTATACATATTTTGTTGTGAGGTTTGTTGTATTTGAGGTACTGTAAGATTACCATACGTCCTAACACTGATGTAGTTTCTACACTACGCAAAGCTGGTGTTATGCAGGATATACCCATTTACTGGGACTATTTGTATTATGTCAGTCAACCCTATTTTTATCATGTTTAGTACAATTTCCTCTTCTTCTTTAGCTGTGACTATAAGTTGTTAATGTAGAAGCACGTTTTCATGTTTTGTTTGGTTTTTGTGGAAAAATATGTATATTAAATCTACCCGTGCACCATTTAGTGATTAATATTTTCTTAAATCTTAACATATTTGATAACCCCGATGTAATTTAAAATGGACGAATATATCATTTCTCGTTCGATAAATATATCGTCCTTATAATGTTCCATCAGCTTTCTTATTTTGATGACTTTATTCATAAGTAATGTCATCACGTGTGATCGCCGAGTAATATCCTATATAATAAAATTGTCATATAATGAAGCCAAATGCTTATTAATAGTCCAACAGTCTATATACCTATATGTTATCCGGCCTTTTGTTTTTAAGGAATTAACACTGTAAACATTTGCACAACCCGTAGCTCATTTGCTCCATTCCCGTATCGACCACGGTGACAAATAGTACTTTCTTTTATAAAAAATACACTGTTCCTTTATAACGCTACTTCCTGTCAGCTAGCTATTATAATCTACTTACCTTAAGTGTGAACACGTCAATCAACATTCCCATTCAATATCTTAAATTATTGCATAAAGAGTCCTCGTATATAGTATTATTAAACAATATACTATTAGCCGCTTTTCACAACTTTGTCAAGGGTCTATGATATCCCGCGGCAATAAATTATTTGAAAATCACACCTACCTAGCTAACTCATATACACCCCAAAGAACAAGATGGCTGTCATTGACGGGCGACCCTCATGGCGGCCATCTTCCTGAATATCATAACACACCCGGCATCTACA